>JARGYV010085544.1:0-22695 GCA_029532675.1 Ornithodoros moubata
AATACTTGACTATGCTTGTGCTATTACATTGCACTGTACATTATTTTTGGATACTATAGCATAAGTAGAATGCTATGTATTTTCTGTGTGAACAAACATATGCACAATAACAGATTGCAAACGTGTATCNAGAAAGGTCAATCGCTCATTCGTAATACCGAAAACAGAAAAAGTACGGCTCGCCCTTCTCAATTCTTTACATTAGATCGAGTTGAAGCTGGCAATATTTCCCTTGTTGTAACAATAAGCCGTCACTCGCGTTACCGTTGTTGTAACGCTAGCCACCGCGTTTTGTTAAAGGGCTTGAACTTGTTACAATTAAGTGATGTGAGGAGGAATCTCTTCTATGGTTAGGATGTCGCTCATTTTGATACTTCTTTTTTGTTGCCTGTTTGTTGCAAGTAGGGCTGTCGAAACACAGATCCTTGTTATCTGTTTTTTGACAGCCGCTAGTTCCGGTGCGGTATAAATAGACGAGTTATGTGGGCTACAAGCATGTGCCAAGGAGAAGGCGCACATTAAAAGAACTTTCAAGTGATATTAGTTTTCTGCGGGGCAAAACCCTGGCAGCAGATAAAAATGGGCATGCCTGCTTGTTCGGACGAATTGGCAGCTTGTATCAACTGAGAGCTCTCAGTCGGTAGTCAAGTGAAATTGATGATATTAAAGCAACCTCGTAATGCACCTGAGTGAACTAACTCGAGAAGAAGATGTCACTGCAGCTGTCCACTACTCTGAACACCTGCTGCTAGTGTCGCTCTGCAATAAAATACCACTTGGTTGTTCTGCAAGGTTTTTCTCTGGCCTGTACTTCAGTTACTACTGGGCCTATGGTAATGTTGGCAAGTTTTGTTACAGTGAAATAATTAGGAAACACTGTTCTAGTGGATGTGGGAGAAGTTATTCTGGGTAATATCTGTTCCCTACAACATATCGGTGTACGTTTTCATCATAAGAAACTATTTATCTTCTGTGAATAGTGCGTATATGTGGTTGCTGGGTTGTAGTTGCTCTCCTGGCTAGTTCAGGTATCTTGAGTGATTCACTAGTGCCATGTACAATAGGCTTTAAGGTATGCCATGGTAATGACAGCCAAGCTCTGGTTCCAGTGAACCACATGTGTACCACACAATGTTCATAAATTGAGCATAGGTGACTAGAGTGCCAAATCTATATGAAATTAAGGGTTAACATCTAGGATGCTGGGCCATGTTACCTTGCTTTTTTTATAATGGCATTTTACATTGCAAACCATGTAAAATGCCAGCCCATTGATTATACAGTTTGCATAAACTTAAAACAAAAATAGCATATTTGTAAGAAGCTTTTTTTGCCTGCCGGAAGCATTGCTGTTGTGTAACTAAAGCTATCAAAAGAGTGTGCGGAATTGAGGAAAACTGTGTATTGCCTTTGTGATGAGGCCCTAAAGATAAGGGTTGTGCATTTGTTGACGTTCCACTTAGCTGGACACCGGTTTGGTGTCCGGGTATTACATTGTCAGGCACAAAGAGCTAGTATAGACATGCAGGTAGATATTGGCATATACATATAGTCTTAATAACAACAAACGTCTTAATACGAAGAAAAAGCGGGCGTATTGTAGGGAGAAGAGAACGCAGTTATCATTTGATCGGGATGCATATGAGATAGCTTCACGGGAGTATTTAGCGTCCTTGAAAGAAGCCAAGCGCGACTTCTTTCAAATTACCCTTCCTAATATCCCAATAAATAACCGGCGTAAATTCTGGAAAATCATAAACCCATCTTCTGCTGACACTAGTATACAGTTGGCTGACTCTAATGGTGGTATGCTTCCTTCTGGACAGACTGCTGATATCTTGAATAGCTATTTCACTCCAGTGTTTGTGAATCCATGCTCTGCAGTTGTCGATACCTTTACTGTGATAACTATTATAGAAGTGCCCAGTATAGTTATTGATGCAATTGGTGTTGGGAAGCTAATTGACAGTTTTAAACTGACCTCGGCTCCCGGTCTTGATGGTGCTAACCCAAAGGTTCTAAAAACACTAAGGATATTTCAAGTCAAATATTAACACTTATATTTAATCAATCTCTATTAAATGGTGAGATTCCGGATGACTGTAAATTAGCTAAAGTAGTTCCTGTACCTAAATCTGGTGCACTATCGGACCCCACTAACTACAGGCCAATTTCTGTTACCAGCATCCCTTGTAAACTGATTGAACATATCATACACTCAAATGTAGTTAAACATTTGGAAGCTATAAACTTTGTTTTATGGTTTGCAGCATGGCTTCAGAAAGGGGTATTCATGTGAAGCCCAATTTGATGAGTTGACTCCGGGTCTTCAATCGTGTGTGGACTCCAGAGGTTGCATTGATGCCATATTTCTTGATTTCGCCAAAGCGTTTGATACCACCCCCACATGTCCATCTTTTGTTAAAGCTGTCTTCACTTAACCTTACTGCTGTCGTTAATTGGATCAGAAACTTTCTATCTGACCGCCGTCGTCGTGTTTACGTTAATGGCACCCTATCCAATATATCTACTGTTTTGTCAGGAGTACCTCAAGGATCAATGCTGGGTCCGCTATTGTTTCTCATTTATATTAAAGGGAGGGTCTCGTACCCGACGACCTGTTTAAGACCTACGCCATTCAAATTGCCATTGTTGAAAATGGCACACTGCAATTATTTTTCGGAAATAAAGCACTTGGATACCTTCGGTGTCACCTAGCCCTGGCTCCACCGCACATCAGGCGCCTTGCATATATTGCTTTCGCCCTAAAATTGAATATGCCTCTTCCATATGAGATCCTCACCAAGAGTACCTAGTGAAATATATCAAATCGTTACAAAATAGAGCAAATTCTTTTATTACTTCCGATTACTTCTGCCCCTCCAGCATCTCTGTTCTCAAGCGTGAACTTGGGACATTTCCCCTCTCTGATAGATGACGCATCTCTAGATTGTCCCTGCTTCACAAATACTTATTACCACATAACTCATTTTCGCAAGGCCTTCTTACTCCTGCGACATATATCTCTTCCCGCCATGACCATCCCCATAAGATTCAGCGTCCTATGTGCCATACTACTCTCTTTTCCAATTCTGTTTTCCCTAAAACCATTCAGGAATGGAAGCTCTTACCTGAACACATCGCTAACCTTTCTGATCCTACACAGTTTAAGGCAGCTCTGTAGCAGTATTTTTGTAATGTCTAGTATGTATTAACTTGTTTCTATGTTCTATGTTGAATGTATGTGTGTTTTTTTCACTCCGTTATGTAATGCCCCGTAGGGCCCTTAAAATACTGAAATAAATAAGAAAAATAAGTATAGTACAGGTAAACAGCTGCAACGTTCAAGCAGAGAGGTTAGATTTCCATTTTTGTAATGTCTCTGGTACTTCAAGGACAAAGTCTCAGAGTATTTTTCTTTCAAAGCAAAATACTTGGTCTCTCACAGGCAACACGTGGAACTATATTTACCTCGTGTTTTCCAATGTAAATTGAAATCACTTGAAAGAAAATCTGTAGATCTTTATTTACATGCCATGCACAGGCAAATCAAATGAAGAAGCTAAGGGAAGAAGCTACTGAAATATGGGGATAGCTACCTTACAAAAATGTTTTCTGGGGTTTGTGTTCACTGTGCAAACAAAGATACCCCATAAATCTGGCCAGTGAATGATTCTTCTTACACTTCTTTGTCAGACACAAAATCTGTCTGCATGTTATCGTCGTTTAAGTGCCAGGTTGGCACCTAGTTTTGCCTCCCAACTCACAGTAGTTTTGCTTTATGCCTTTTATGACAGCACACGACCCACTGCATACTATGGGCAGTCTTCGACGGTGTCACGTATGCAGCAGCATTATTGGACCACCAAACAGGCGTTCCTTCGGAAGTTTGGCCGCAAGGAAGATGACTGCATCATTGCTAGTGATGCAGAACTGGATGCAAAGCTGGAACTCTTTGGTGCCATCCAGGACTCCTGCACCAACTTGCTGAGGGTCCTGGAGAACTACCAAGATAGAATTTTGGGTGAGGTTTGCACATGCCAGCTGTACAGACACAAATAGCATAGCTTTGAGGTTGAAGTGCTCATTAAAAAAAACAAAAATTACGTCTTCTCGCAGCTTTAAGCCAGGAGGAAAATGCATTGGGACGATTTCTCAAAGAATGCGGGAAGCAAGATAAGACACGTGCTGGCAAAATGATGGGAGCAACGGGAAAGAGTATGAGCTACTCAGCCCAACAAAGGTGATTGTTCTGCTGCTGTGGAGGCTGTTTACTTCATGTGAATGTTCTGGCGGGCTGTTACAGGCTAACCTTGCGTGTGCCCCTGGTGCGACTGTACCAAGAAGTGGAGACATATCAGTTCCGTGCCATAGCCGACACTTTAGCCACCGTTGAGAAGATGGAACGGGCTCGTACTGATTATCGTGGCGCTTTGCTGTGGATGAAAGATATCTCTCAGCAGTTGGATCCAGATACGTATAAACAGCTAGAGAAGTTCAGAAAGGTTGGTGCTGGCACACGCTCTTGCCACCCTGTGAGATGAGTCTCACGCTTGCATCTGTTTCGCAGGTCCAGGGGCATGTGAAAAGGACCAAGATGAAGTTTGAAAAATTAAAGTTGGACACATTACAGAAGGTGGATTTGCTGGCAGCGTCTCGTTGCAATATGTTTTCCCACGTCCTTGCTGCCTATCAAAATGCTCTGTTGGCGTTTTGGGAGAAAACATCGTCCACTATGACTAATGTGGCAGAAAGCTTCAAGGGCTACCAACACTATGATTTTATTGTAGTGAAGGTGAGTGGGCCACTCTGCTATTGTAAAGCAACCTCAGTTTTTGTTGTAAATTAAGGTTGCGAATGATGTGTGCCGTTGTTGGGCCAGATAAATCCCTTCCACCCTATATTCTGGTTATGACACAATTGTCTTAGGAAGCGCTGACATTTGACCTGTTATGTGACGTGCTATCCCAGAGAAATGTGTTTCTGCCAACATGTTTCTCTTGGACACTGTGTCTATGTGAACGCTGCATATATGCAGTCTTCTATGTGCGCAGCGGTTGCTGAAATGAGTACAAGTGCTTCTCTCTCTTTTTTTTCCTTAACTTACTTCACTGCCGAATATGTGCTTACAGGAGCTGCAGGAACCGAGCAGAAAGCTTGCAGAGGAGATGGGTAATGGTGAGGACAAACTTAGTAAAGAAGATGGGGACAAAGACAGGTGTGTAACTCCTTACTTTCTTAGGGTATTCTGTTCCGTTCTATGCATACCACACATATATTTAGGGTTTATTAAACGTTGGGAAGGAATTTTTTTCTCCTGTTTTGGGGATGGGAATTTGACTGTTACAGGCATTATATGCTTCTTTGCACGAGATAGCCCTGGTCTATGTGAGTGGACAGTTATCTTAGGGGAAAGAAAGATGTCCAGTTCTTTTTTTCCAGCATAGTCTAGTTACTCTTGCTTCAAGCTGAGGCTATATATCATTTGCAATGTCCATAATACCATCAAGAGAGCTTGATTTGAAAAGGCTATTCTCATGCTCATCATGTTGAGATTGAAACAAGGCAACACGTATCTTGTATCCCTGATATCTGTTCGGACAGCTCTGTTCATGTTAATTCGAAGTATCGTCTCAACCTTTGTTTGGGTATTTAAGATTGACTCGTGACTGGCTTGTAATTTTTGTTTGATGTCCCCTAATGGTCATCCAGTAGGGCTGACGAACCAGCCTCAAGTGTAGACCAGGTGTCAATTAACTTCAATGTTCGTTCTTCTGTAAAGGGGGGGCTGGGATTGATTTTGGCATCTCCTGATGGAAATGGGAGCAGACAAATAACCTCCAGTCTTAGCTTTAACAGTCATCAAACATGTACAGTAGGAACACTAAAGCAGGATCATCACCAAGTACGAGTTTGATGTAAATCTAAGTCCATAACATTAAATCTGTGTTGGTGCATTAAATCTGTGTTGGTGTTGGTTGTATTTTGTTTGGTTAGATACTGATTGAAAAATTTGGTTCTGTCTCACCGTAGGATGCTCTTCTTTGACTCTGAATACCGCGACGACGACTGCAAGAAAGACCCCAAGGCTCGTGACAAGAAAAAAAAGCGGAAAGAGAAACAGCTGAGGCGCAGCAATGACGGCAGCACTGGAAGCAAAGGAGCCGCAGCCGACAGTCTGAAGTCGGACAACAAATCTCAGGGAAGCGTGGACGATGTTCCTCTTCTCAGTTTGGATGAGCCCTCGGAAGGTAATACAGCAGCACCACCTCAGACTTCCGCTGGCAGCGTGCTTCCCCCACCACCCAGCCTAGATTCGAGCAAGGCTCAGTGTAAGTGAACCTGTTGGAGTCTTTTATGTTGACCCTTTTCGGTACGCTGTTACTCTGCTGACCAACGGCCATAGCCAGTATGACTACTTTATTATATATAGTAATTGTGCAGCGATTGCAACTGTTTGACAGAAAAGGTAGTTTGAACTGGATAATTCAGGTACTATTTTCAGTAGTTGACAGTTTAGCAGAGTGTTGAGCTATGATGCGTCTGTTACACTCTTAGCTAGAGTCCTAACGTTCCAAGTTCCAAATGATGTGGAGGCAGTGTGTCACCTGGTCTGGTCTGCGTACTCTGCCCCTTTCTTAACCCTCCCTTTATTTTTGTAACATGCAGGGCTGAGTGAATTAAATGGTGTTATGCTATATTTTGCACGAAACTTGGACCAGTGCTCAGGAATGATGACTGTAAACCTCGTTCCTAGATGTGCATTGTGATTGTGTTTTATACGGTAGCAGTACCATTTCTTTTATCACACAAAAATGTTGAATCTTTGTAGAGTGAGCCGTCTGATGACTTGGTGAGCATTTTTGGCAGCAAGTTTATTGGATTTCACACCACCTGAAAGAGCTTATCTGCTCTGCATTACAGTAGCTTTAAATGGTTATGAGCTTCTGCCCTCTGGTAGTAGTATATTATCTTTGGGGTAGCTGTCCAAATGTGTTAGACTATTACTCCCTGGTCAGGCCCTATAGTTAGCCTGATATGATAGTGCGAGGGGGTAACTTTTTAAAGTTCTTCCGCGGTAAATATGCTGAAGAACAGGCGGCCATTATGACGCCTCTGATCTGTTGTTGTACATGTTTGCCCAAGCTCAGGCTCTTTTTTTTTTTTTTTTTTTCACCTGCTTGCTTACATTTATCCCATTTAATCTGTTGACCTACAGTCTGGTGTATATGGTAGGTTGTGCATATTACCTCCTGCACTGTGTTATTAGCATGTTTTTCAAAACTTTTGGTCTAATCGTTGCTCACAATGAGTAAGGCTTTGGGAGTGTGCAGTATAGTCAAGCCTGTGTGTCTGGACTCGGCCAGTTCCTTCGAAAACATCCGGATAGCGGGGCGTCCGGGTAAATGAAACTGCGCAATACAAATGCCATAAATGATCATGAAAATCAAAGTTAATTTCAGACCATACATAAAACTATCTAACAACAGCTGTGTCATGCTACTGTATACGCATCCAGTTTCTGCTAACTTGTTCCAATCCCAGGGACTTTGGAGGCGTTGTTTCGACCCCGTGTACAATGCTCACATCGGGGGCCTTTTCCTCACTGGCTTTTTTTTCTTCTGTCATATTCCCATTCTGTGCCAGTTCTGTGCACATGGCGGACAGCACTAGGGCTGAGGTCATGAAAGCTCTGTAGGTAGACCCTTCCTCGAGGCCCACGTTGGCACCATAAGGAAACGGGATGTCTTGCACAGCTTACGACCCTTGGGAAGAATGCATGTCAATGACATATGACAGGGGTCAGCGTTCCTCTCACTCTAGGCGATCTGGATAGGTGTACCTGAATAACAGGCTTTTTTTATTTCTATTCGCTAGAATTCTTGTCCGAGTCAGGAAGCTGAAGTCTGGGTAAACAAGAACGAAATACATGGGAGAAAATTCATTCCTGGGATTTTTGTCCGGATACTGCAGAATTCAGATACATGAAGTCCAGATAAATGGGTTTCAACTATATTTATGAACGTTTGTGATCACACAAGCGACAGTGAAGCAACAGTTGAATGTAGGATGTTCGCCTGCATTTGGCTTTTGTATGGTTCTAAATTGTATTTGACTCTGATAGGATTTTTCCTGGCTTTACAAATACAACATGCTTGCATGTTTGGTTTTAGCTACCTCATAATATCGTCCCGTTTACTGCAATGTGGCCCTCTTGTTAGTGATGTTCACTTTGTGCTTTCTTGTTCATTGTCCAAGTAAATCCACTGCATATTCCAAACAATTTTCATGTTGAAGATGAAAACAGCGCAAAAGATGGGGATGAGAGCAGCCTAAAATGGGCAGGGAAGCCTGACCTGCTCACTCACAACCCCGAAGTGAGCGACCTGGAAAAAGACGACATGACACTACTCACGGAGATTCTGAGTTCGTCCGAGGCCTCCTTCTTGGCAGTGGCCCCACCTCCGTCCGAGGGAAGCTTCGCCGAGCAGTGGCACACAGCGTTTGGGGACATGACCCCGAGTCCCCAGAAAAGTGCACCATTTGCCACCGGGCTGGCACGTTCGGAGGAACCCCCGCCGACCCCTTTGCCAGAAGGATCCTCCCAGTTCCTTCCCTCACACTTGTTGGATCTGGAGTGTGGCTTTACTACGCTTCAGTTGGACAGCCAACGTACGTTTGTTTATTTTATGTTACTTCTAAAAGAGATGTGAGTCAGACACATCTGTGATATATGTGATGGTACTTGCTTTGTTTGGTTTTCTTTATAGCTTTAATAATTCAGAATTCTTCATGGTAGTACATTCGGAAATGTTTTGAGTGGCCTTGATTTTGTAATGTTCTGTAGTATGGCATGTAGGAGCACTGTTCATCTATGGCTGCACTGAGCTGAAGCTTCAGTGCAGCCTTGGAAGGGCACAACCTTTGGTTCATGAGTTCAGTTCTCTTGCAAACATGCTTGCACATTTTGGAACTTGCTCTCATGATTAAAGTGATTCTGGTGTTTGAACCTAAGCGTGAGGTGTCGTCGTGTTTAGCGTCCAAAGACACGGTGCTGCCACCGAGTGCTGCAGAAGTGATGAAGCCTGTTGCTACAGCAGGGGTCACTCCTCAGCATCTTCATGCAGCATCACATCCAGTACCACCTTCACCTCTGGCACCAGCCCCGAGAAAGGTGCGCATTGCTTTTGTTTTGTCTTGCATGTTTAATGGTTACTGCATGAAGAAATGTTCCTGA
Organism: Ornithodoros moubata; assembly: GCA_029532675.1. NCBI lineage: Eukaryota > Metazoa > Arthropoda > Arachnida > Ixodida > Argasidae > Ornithodoros > Ornithodoros moubata. The sequence goes on from JARGYV010085544.1 coordinate 9,239, forward strand.
GAGAAAGTTAGCAGTGTCTTCACCATTGAAGGACCTGTTGTGGTAATTGTGAGCATTCAGGCAGGCCGATAGCCAGGCCATGGCTACTGCTGACTTACAAGGAACTGCTGCAAATGACTAAATGATAAAAAAAGAAGATGAAAGCTTTCCTAGCCCTTTTGGGAGAAGGTAATGTAACTTTCATTACGTGTATCCCCTTTCTTTACAGGGACAGGATAAGAAAGATATGTCTGCCTGGTTTAGCTTATTTGCCGACCTGGACCCTCTGGCCAATCCCGATGCCATTGGAAAGAAATCCACTGAAGAAGACAGGAACTGTTAAGATGAAGGAACCAACTGGAGTTCCACTGAAGAAAGAGGTACAAAAGGCTGAAGCGTTCTGGGGGGCAAATCTGTGTCAAAATTTCCGATGGTGTGTATTAAAGCCGTTTTGAGCAAACTGCCTAGCATCCATCATCGCCACCCGTGGAAAATCTGTGGTGGTTTTGAGTGCTTTTTCCTTACTTTAGTCTCTCATGCACAAGTTGCATGCTGTACTGTGTCTTGCAAGGTTATTACTATGTGATTTCTGCAATTTGCTTGTGAATGATATACTTGAATGGATGTAGCATGTAACATTGACAAACCTGTAAGGTTTATTAAGGGTTATCTAAAAGCCTATGGTGAAGGCATTTTTTTACAGCGTCTTTGTTGACATTTTTGCGCAAGGGATTCTGCATTTTAGACACACCGCACTAAGTTTTTTATTCAGTGTTATACTGTCCCCAAAATGAATGATGCATTTGATTTCTCACACATTGCCTGTGATTCTAGTATGTATTCCAAATAGGCTTTATACCTTAATTTCATCCTGCTATACTGTAGTAAGCCCCGGGAATTATGTCAAACGTTATTGCTTATTTTTCACATTTTACGAAAGGTTGGAGAGAGAATTGCATCTCCTCCTGTTGCCTTCAGTCTAGTCAGTGTGAGATATGCATTTGTTGAGGTTCCAGGGTGACTTCGTTCACCTTCGTTTATCATGTTGAGGTCAAAATTCTCCTTTAGTTTAGGTCATTTCGAGAACAAAATATTTGGGGGTCCTTTGCAGGGTTTTATTATTGCAAACTGCTGTTACTGGAAACAAGTTCTGCAGTGTATTAACCAAGGTTGTGCTCCTTCTTCGAGCAAGTATTACTTTAGCTTCTGAGAAATCTGTCATGCAGTACTTTCTTTCCTCCTAGGTCAAGCAGGTCTCATAACTAGGGCTGGGAGTAGAGGAACAAAAAAAAATTCTGAATTTTTGGCAAAATCGGGACATGAAACACCAATAAATGTAGACACTATCCGGGAACCCACACCCATCTCCGAATATGGTCAAACTTCTTTTATTGGCTTTACATGCGGCATTTTATTATGTCCTGCATCACCAAAACTGAACTCTATTCTCTTGCGTTGAAGGATGTGGTCTGGGACATCTCCCGCATCGTTTTGCTCAGGCTGTCTTTTCTCCAGATTCTTGAAGCCGTAGAATGATTGCTTCATTTCTATAGAGACAATTAGAAGGAAAAAAACTGAGCGTTCGTTCTGCATGCAACTCCCACTTCTTGTACAGGATGCAAAACTACTAGTAACTGTTTGAGAGCACATTACCTATAGGCTTTTCGGCTAAAAGGTGGGACATATATAAGAAAATCTGGACAGCATGGAACAGTGTATAAACTTTCAGGACATTCAGTGTAAATTTGGGACAACAAACTTTGGGAAACCAGTTCAGACCGCCAGGTGTTGGGAAACCAGTTCAGACCGCCAGGTGTATGTACTCTTGTAGCTGACATTATCATCAGACGTTTTCCAAAATTGGGACATGTCCCGAAAATCCCAGCTCTGTTCATGACTGACTTGCACAAAAGAGCTTCTGTGGACACACACAAACTTTTCAAGCAAGCAACCTATGAGAGCATTGACGAAAAAATGAAGAGCAAGATTTGTGCACTGTGGTCTCCAAATATTTTGTATAATCTGTTTTCGCCAATAGTCGTGCCTCGGTTTTGTGTGCATCTCTCAGCAGATGAAGCACATAAAGTATGAAACACGTTTAATGCAAGGAGCAACAGACAGGCAGACAAACCTGAAAGTGTCGCTGCCGATCTCGTTTCTAGTGCATTGGAAATGCCAGATTTCTCACAATGTTGTCCTCAGGTGTGTGTAATGAAGTAATAGAAAGTACCGAAGTCAGTGACATACAGCATCTTCATACTGATGCTGGTTAGAAAAAATGTAGTCTCTTCAGTCTAGTCACCTGCGTATTATACATGGTGTTGGTTTTCCCAAGTGTGTCGTCATACAGAAGCATTTTTCTTTTGTGTGTATGTAACCTTTACTTTCCTAAACTTGCCCGAATAAAGTGCTTTTGATTACCTGTTCTCTGTACGAAGTTACACAGTAAAGATGTGTAGCATCCAGCGTGATCCTCACTTGGCTGACATGCAACCTGATATCATGCCACTCGTATTGAAAGTACAAGTGCGGTCAAGCCAAAAATGTGCTCCCAAATATCCACACAAGGGAAACAGAAAAAGACTCGCCATTCAGTTCATTTTGTAAACAAAGATAATCGCACTTGCGGACAGACAGGAGAACAGAGATTCCCCTTTTAGCGTCCTCACGTTGACACGTTGCTCAGGCTATCTCACAACGCATTCCTGCTGTAAGGTGAAGTCAGAGTAAAGTGAGTAGCCAAATTCCTTGGAAGCAGTTGGAGAGATATTTGTTGTTTTCCTTTGTAGAACAAGGTTGATTTTATACTCGCTGCGAAGTTCCGGGTTATTCCGAAACAGTGCTGTGTCATGGCGTCGCAGGTTTCCAAAACCGGACGAAAAATTGCCCGTTGCAATCGTTTAACGAATGTGGATCTGTAGCCGTGTGCAATACGCGACGAGAAATGCAATGCGCCGTAAGATGTGTGCTCGGCTATTCGAAAACTTTCCACCATACTTTGTGCTTAATATATTATTTGTCCTCAAACGGTAGTTCCAAAGACAGCTGCGCATCACATCAAACTTGGTTCTCCATCACGATTCTTTCCAAATTAGTGTTAACATGTAGAACACCCCAGAAAAGGTACCATATTCCTGATCAAAATTGCTGGCCATAGTGTCCAAAAGTCTTACAAAAGGCTAGAAAATCATGGTGGACACTCCCACTCCCCTAGCGAAATCCTGAAAGTCTCTGCAGAGGAGCTTTCCTCAACACCCTTTGAGGTGCTTCACACTGGCTCGACCACGCTGAGTGTTGAACACTGGGCAGCACCATTAAGTAGGGGACATGGTCGGCTAACAAAAACAACTGATCGAAGCCGCATACATCCATCTTTAATCGCTGTACAATGTCTGTTCTGTCTCGTATGTGTATAATAGCCAACGCAGCCTGGGTCGTTTTCCCTTTCCCCCAATGAGGGCGGCAGACAGTCTGGCGTGGTCTGCCGCCGAAGACCTCTGGAGCCCCGGGCGTTTCGTGCAGGTAATCTTGCTCCCGTCGCCACCTGAGCGGTCGATCGTTGCTGGCGCCCCGTAGGGCTTCAATGGTCCCAGTACTGCCACTCCTGCCTTTGTTGCCCCATATAGCAGCTCACTCACCGTGCGTGCTCCGGAACCGGACAGCAAACAGAAGAGCACGCGCGTGACAAATGCCCCCATCATAGGCGGTGGCAGCTTATTAAATCTTGTCGAACGGGTGGATATTCATTCATACGATAGGCATGTATCCCTCGAAATGTAATAGTAAAACAGTGAAACAGTCGCCGAGGTACTCCCTTCCCTTTTAATGAATGATGCAATTTTGAAAGCATGAGAACGCCCTATAAATGAAGCAAATGCAACCACTGTCTAGTAAACTGTCTGTCTCATTCGCTGCTTCCATTCACTTTGTACCATGAGTGGGAAGAAATGGGGGCAAAAGATAGTCCCCGTGACTGAGACAATGATCGGTGGCATCGTTTCGGGTCATTCTAGGTCCGCGGTATAATATATAGTGTGTCACATCCTCCAGAGTCTCAACGAAAAAGAACCTGTACTATTTTCGGAGCATGGAAATTTGAAAACTAATTTAGTCGTAATGGTTTCGTGCAGGTGACTTCCCTTAAAGTCACCTGACGATAATGAAGGGTATCTCAAGAAATACTCATGTTTACGCCAGCGCAAAAGCTCTGCCAGTCGATAAAAAAACCCACGTGGCCACGCGGTTCCACTTTCCACACATCTTCAAATTAATGAGTAAATGAGATAGAAAGTCAACGAACAGGAAGAGCAGCAAAAGGCAGGCGAGCAACGCTGGCAGTGAAGATCTCACCTACAGTTACTTATAGCCTGACCTTAGCCACCTCCAATCAGCTGATAGCCTGATCACGTGGCATGTTAACGAAGACCAATAATTCCACTTTTTGTGCAATCTGGCGGCAACTATCTTTATTTTCATCCATTACTGCGTGCTGTTTATCGCGCCCTGGATTGCAGGAGACTCGTGCAATTAGGCCACATGGCGTGTTAACACAAACCGGTAATTCTCCTTTTTCTATAATTTGGCCACAGTTTTCTTTCCTTGCATCTCATACTGCGGACCGCTGCATCTCATGACATACTGGTTTTCGGGCCCTGGATTACAGGAGGTGTCGGCAATTTGGTCGGCAATCAAGGGCATCGACAGGCTTTCTTCAGTGAGTAGGTTGGAGATTTGAGTATCTGTAATCTCGATTTTTTTTCCGAAGGGGCACGAATTGATAAGTAACTGACGAATGTTAGTCAACCAGGTATCGGACGTTTCAAAACTTCCTCGATCGGCCTGAAAGTTGAAGGTATAGTTGTACTCGCTACGTCCCAAAACCTACCCTGCGCTGTCACGTTCTCTGCCGTCTACTCCAGGATATAGCCCTCTCGAGCAATCTCCCGCCAGCCACGTTGCAGTGGGAGTGGGCATCACGCATCGTCTGCGGTCTCTTGAAGTATTTGTTGGCGGCTGTTACCGGAGTCTTCCAACTAAAGTTGTAGGGTCAGACTCCAGCGAACGTTATTGACACACTTGTGTCACTTTAACTTCTTCTTCAATTATGTTCTGATGTTCTTCCGAGGTGGTGGCTGTGCTATCGTTAACTGCTCGCCGTAGTCTGCCTCGCTAAGCGCGGGCAACGTCACGACTGACGCAGGGGACACGTGCGTCCTGGGCCGTCTTCGCAGGGAACTGTACCCGTCGTGCGCTTTGAGTCGTAAGGGGGAGTACCAAGGTGCCTAAGTGCAGAAATAAGGGTTTTCATCGTCTTCTTGGCATGTACCACCACCAATATTCTGCATCGCAATGAACGATCAATGGTTTGCTAAAAGTGAGAGTCGCGAATAGCGCTGTTTAGCTCAGTGCGCCGTCTTCAATTTCTGAAACGTGGTGTCTTTCGCATCATCCAGTTTTCGCGCTCTTGATACGGAAGTCGTCGGCCGATAGTCTAACTCACTTCAAGACCAGAACTGGCAGATGGAACTCCGAAAATACGCGATCAGACCCAGAAAAGTTTCAATTTCGGTTATGTTTTGCCGTCTCAGGGTAGTTCATTATAGCTTTTGTTTTCTTTTACGGCAGCTTACGCTTTGTCCTGCCCGACGCGGTGGCCAAGTGACAGAACATCCACTTGCGCCAAGTAACGCACACATTTTATAGGCGGTGAAAAAAAAAATACTAAAAAGTGTTTTTTGTCATAAATCCGAAAATATAGAATTGGGGCTAGATATAGGTGAGATATATAGGGCGCCGATATAAGTTACAACATATTTTTTTAGATTCGTGCAAAATCTTATTAATTAAATTGGAGAAGCAAAATTGTGCATCTGTGATCCCGAAGCAAATTATTCAAAATTTAAAAAAGTTTCGAAGGTGTCCTGTCTACTTCGTACTGATTCGGTCTTTCGTTCATAGACACTCACGAATTGAAAGTCGGTTCTGTGTTTGGTATTGGGTACACGTGAAACATATGATGGTAAATGAGACAGGAAAGTATGGGAGCCAACATAACGCAACGCGCTGGGTTGCACTGTAATAAATGCAAACGATCACTCTGCATTCAAGTCCCATTGGTCACACTTTTTTTTTTTTTCAACTGTATTTAATTTCATTGCATTGGCCCTTTGCTACAGTCACGAGCTTCGTGGAATCTATACCTGATGCAACGTTGCGCTGTCCCTCTTTGATCACACCAACGTCAAGCATTCGGTTAAATTCTTTCCGTATTATTTCCTCCTCCCATGCAAGGAAACATACAATAGGTGACGGGAACATCCGCCGTCAATTCATTGCTACGGTGGGTCAATGTCACAGCATTGGCTGAGCTGTTTTGTGTGCTGTCAACACCGGAGTTTTTCGTGGGCTTTCCCCGGGCAGTCAGAGGTGTACGCCAGCAGGCCCCTGCGAAGTCCTCCCGATCAACGTATTGCCGCATCGGCTGGCAGACCGCTCGGTAACGGTCATACGTCGTCCACAACCACCAGGTTGAGCATTGAGAGCGCTCTGGAACGACTGATCAAAGGCCTGGTAAAAATAAATAATATTAAATAATATTTTTTCATAAATAAATTGTCAAAAACAAAAGCGCGTACTAACTGTTTAGGATGTATTTGCTTCAACATAAACTGCTTAACTCACAGCTGCAAATTTCCCGAGTTCTGATTGGTCCATTAGGATGACGTCCTGTGAGATCAGTCTGGGGACAAAAGTAGTAAATAGCTGAAATCTACTTTACCGGTTAATTTCTTGATGGATATTATTTCCGGCATGCGTAGTTGACTGCCCAAGCGTCATTCTTGATAAAAAGCGCTGACGGTTCCTTTTACGCCTCTATAAGAATGCGCCGGGAGGAGAAGTATCTGTATGTATTGGAGCACTGCACGGACCCGTGGGCAGGACAGGGTAAACCCAGTTTGTAGCGCCCCGGGCTTGCATCTCCAGGCCTGGGTCTGGCTTGGGTGGACCCGGGTCGGACCTGACTTTGACGGGCCGGAATTGGGCTGCGCTAAGTTCTGGTTTCTGTCCTACATTTTTCATTCAAATATAGTACGTCTTCAGCAGCAAAATCTAGGTTCGTCGAAGCGTGACAACCGAACCCAAAAGATTCAGAACAAAGAGACACAAGAAATAGAATTGTTCTGTAGAGCTTCGACGTATGTACTGGAAACTATGTGATTGTCTAAACTTTATTTTTGCAACCGGGCTTGCGGTGGCTTCAGTAGGTGGAGTTGACAGCCCCATGGACACTGCTAGGAATTTCGCAAATGAAGATGAAACTATTAGTCCCGATGACCATTAGGAGGACGAAGGAAAATGGGCAAAATGCGATGAGGAAAAAAGCGAGACACGTATTTGGTTGGCGTTCCCGCTCACCTTGTTCAAGCCATATAGAGACAGGGTGTTTCAAATAGTTTGCACCAAGGTTTTTGTGAAAATGCACAATGACGCTAGGAAGTTTTACCACTCCAGTCAGGCTTCCCCTTAAGGTTAGTTACATTTTCCCCTCCTACGGAAGCCCGGTCAGTGCACAAAGCGCGTGCGACTCAAAACTAAAATCAAAGCAATATCGAACACTGAAAACGAATTTCGAACTTCGCGCTACGCTTCCATGCCACATGCCAACGCAAGTACAAAATATTTCCGCTTCACAGTGCACGCTCTCCTAATTCGGCAGACATTGTTAGTATGGAAGGCTACGTTGCAAGCATAGGCTTCAGGCGGGCCCGAACCCAAGCCGGGTTCGGGCCAAGCGTACGGTCACCGGGCCTCCTCTTGTTTCTACGGTTCTCCTTTTTATTTACGTTGGATGTAACGGCACATTGGATGTAATGGCGCGTTGGATGTAACGGCACGATGGAGGTAATGGCCATTGGATGTATTAGCCAAAATTGGACGTAAATACTCGTTGGACGTATCGTTTCGCTTTTGGATGTACTGGCGCGTTGGATGTAACGGCACGTTGGACGTAATGACATGGAATCGTTCTTCGGTTCGCAACAAAGAGCGAACGGCGTAAACGAAACAATCGAGAAACGACTGGAATAGAAATGCATCCCTGGAAATGCTCCGTTTTCCTATGCAAGATGGCCGTGCAAGATAAAGAAACACTGCTGGCGTGTGATAAAGAATGCAGCTCCATCGCGTCGCCTCTGCGGGGAACCCGTATTAGTAGCACAGACATCAACTACGAAACGTGATAGAGGTTGTTCAAGTACTTGGACTGCTTCGAGAGGCAAAGACAGGGTTCGGGGAAAACTTTTCCTTTCTAGTATCACCGTGATGGCGAAAAAGACAAACCATCGCAGTTCCCCCCGCCTTTTCTTCTTATTTTTCACTTTCCTGTAAGACGAATAAGATGTTCCGACTGTTCGATGAATGGCGACCTACACCACACTTCTTGTTTTAAATGTTTCAAGAAAATGGTTATCCCAACAAGCAATACTAATCTCTAAATCAATCTAATAGTGTTCAATACCTACAGGTAGCCGTAAGCCTTCTTGAATTTTGTCCGACAGCTAGTTCGGCTGTTATGAACACGCAAACGAAGACAGCGTTCGAAGTGGGAAAGGAGTAAGAAAAAAAACTAGAGATGAAATCTGTTGTCACCAGAGAATGCATAATGTCAGAGGCGGCAATTGCTTCTTTTTCCACGTATTTGTACCGCGCGGTAACGCATCCCACATTAAAACAGGTCACGTTCGGCTACCTTCAAACAACTCTGCCGTTTTGTGGTCAGTCTCGCAGGTGTTAAGGGCCTCTCTTCTGCCTAACCTGTCTGGGAAGCCTCTGTGCTGTGCTCGATAGATATATTGAGTTCTACTTAACATTTCACGCTGGCAACGATGACTCACTTTCTCCTTTGCGCTGACCCTGAAAACTGAGCGCCTGATAACACCTCGTAACCTGAGGCAAACTAGCGTGGAACAAGCTCTTTAACATGCCATAGCAGCGCTCGTGTTTGCTTGCTGTCCTGCGCTTGGTAGCAAACACTTCTTTTCTCTCTCTCTTTTTTAATGAGAACTGCGGGAGCGAGTTTTCGCCGGAACCGGTCAGTACCCTTCACCTGCCGGCACACAAAGGTACGCGAGCAACGGCGACTGATCAAGCGAGTCTTTAGTATGCGACGGTGTAAAACGCCTGTGCTTGGGACGCCGGAAAGGACGATACACAGACACAAAGCTTTAGTGCACCTTAGCCCCCTAAGGCATATCCTCCTCCCAACTCCTTAGGAGATCTTCGTATGAGTCATCTTCGTCGCCCACCTAGCTTGGCCGGCAGGAAGAGCTTTCCTATTGGTGCAACGTCACGTGACGTCACCGCGCGCTTTCTGCCGAGCCGCACACGGGAGCTTCCGAGTGCCGAGAGGAAAATGTAGCGCCCGCGAAATTTTCCTGAGTTGTTGTTCGCTCTCGTTCTGCCGGTTAATTTGGATTCGGACTTTTGCTTCCAAACACCCGCTCACTCCACGTGTCTTGGTAAGTTCTTCATCACTTCATTTACTCGAGCCTTGCGGATGGCTGTGTGAACGGGGTCACGGATTTGCGGGCGATGATCATCAGGAAGGGATAAATACTTCGAGGTCCATGCTCGCAGCACCTGCTTGAGATACTACTTCGTGTGATGTAGTCAGATCGGGGTGTTGTGAGGAGGGCAGAGCAGGGGTTGAACAAGAATTGTGGTTACGGAAGGATATGCGGTATCAGTTGCCGAACGCCCGTGAGCGCTGGGGTGCTTGGGCTATATGTTGTTATACACATAATGCTTCACCAACTGCATTTTTCTTTTACTATTCTCTCACACGGACCAAGTTCCGATGAGTCACATGTGCGACTATTTGACTCCTCGAAACTTCGTCATACGTGAATATAGTAGTGGAACCCGGTTAAGTAAAGATGGCTTATTGGCGAATTCTGGTTGCTCGTGGACAAAAGGGCATAATCTGTTTATATTTCTATCAAAAAGTATGCTTACAGCAACAAGCTGTTTTGTGAAGTGTCACCGACACGATTCTTTACATTGTTTCGTGGATGGCTCTTATCTTGTCGCTATCGTGTTTACTGTTCTTTGCTCGTTATTGGCCTTTCTCTCCCACTCTTTTTTTTAAAAAAAAAAGTCAGGCTTCCGCGATTCTTTAATAAATAAATAAATAAATAAACCTGTTCGGTGGACGGAATACGTGGAATATTTTCGCGCGGCTCTGAAGTGGTTCAGTTGGCACTGGGCATTGCGAAAACGTGTGGTAACTAGGGTTCCGCGCTTTCTGTTTTATCCGGAAAAACATACTCCGGTATTCTATTTTATTCTTATTTTTGTCGTTCGGATATAACTAAAAAACATGGAATATGCACGTAATGTTCCTGGAAAAATTATGCACGTGTTGAGCTCAACAAAACAACTCACCTCGTATTCATTCCAATATTTTCTTTTTTTTTTTTTTTTTTGGTGGATGACCCACGACAAGTCATGAGTGGCCCACCTCCTGGCTCCTCTGGGGTGAGTTTAGGAAACCATCTCATTTTTGTTCCTTGTACCTGGCTTTCCCTGCTTCTGACCTTTTTAGGGTCATCTCGGTCACTCGCCCTCAATTAGTCGTCAGATTACAACAGGAACTGCCACAATGCACGCCTTCTATTTCCACACGGGGCAGCCCTGTGCTTTAGCGGCATCCCAGGTGGACAGGAAAAGGGAAAGTACCCCGGGCTATGTGAGAGAAAATCAGGACTTCAAGTTGTCAAGAAATGAAAATGGTGAAGTTATATGCAGGCATATATATTGCCGACCCGGCAGCGGAAGAAGCACCCTGCGCACTTCAGAGCTCACGCAATCGCAACTCCGCATGAAACCTAAAAGATCTCAAACAGAACAAGCTTTAGTAAGTTAGATTTTTTTATTTTTTTGTTCTGTCACGCAAGGGCTAATTACGATTTTTATTATTTTGTAAAGGCTGCCCTAAGGGCGCGCAGTTTTGAACTTGTGATTCACATTCGCCAATAATTGTAGGATAAACCACGTGTACACAAGGGAAAAAATGTCGATTTTAGTAAATAAACGCCGAAAAACGTACGTCAAGCCCGTTTTAAAACAAAAAGTAGAAACGCGGTACCCTAGCGATACAAACTAAGTAATGTACTTGGCATTTGTAAGAGTTCCGGGTGCGCTGGCGTACGGGCTCGGGACTTCCCCGTGTTTTGTCCAGCTCCTTTTATTGTTCGCAAAGGGAATTGGGTTCACTTCTCTCGGAACGGTTGTCATGGAGAGCGGCATTCCAACGACAGATGGCGCTGAAGTAATTGCATTGCAGCTGCTGCTCCTTCTGTCTGCTGTGCTCTTCGATATTTAGATTGGTCGTCTTCTACGCTAGTCGTTTACGTGGCGATGGTCGGTTATCAGTAGAGCGCGGATTCCAGGCAAAATGCCTATTTTTTTTTTTTTTATTCCTATCCTATTTTATGTATGAGCATGAATTGTGGGTTTAGGAGTACTTTAAGCAGGATTTGATAGTGCTCATATAGATGCTTATTTTGACGTTAGCGCTTATTATATCGTTTCGGTGCCTAAAACGCTTAGTTTAGAAATTTGTTCGGCACAAACAAAATTTTAATGACCTGTACTGACATCACCTTCCGAACCCCAACACCATATCCATCCATCACCGACGACTCACTCTCAAACGCGTCAAACTCTGTCCTACAGATTTTCTAACACACTAATACGCATCGGTTGCTGCTAACATTCCTTGGGCTAAAGTGGGGAATCCAGTGTTCAAGCAACTCCTCGAAAAGTACTGCAAGGAAAAGGCTCCAGCTGAGTCCTCCCAGTGCAAAAACCGACCACTGTAGGCAGAAACGCTGAGAAAAATCAGGGCAGAACTCGCTGACGCGTACATCTGGATTTCCGTGGACGAAACCACACATGTGACGGTAGACTAATTGCCCACTTCGTTGTCAGAAAACTTAGTCCGCGTGAGGAGACAAAACCGTGCTTGGTGTGCTCAACTGTTTCTGTCCGAAGTTGTCACACGTCACGTGTCTCGCTCATGCCATTAATCGAGTCTGTGAAGAAGTTAGAAAAGCTTTCACTGTTGTGAATGAGGTGATTGCAGCTGGAAAGACGGTGTTCTTAAAAGCGCTGTCAGCCGTCTGCCTCTTCAAGGAGAAGCTTCCTGGTGTTCTTCTGCCAATAGAGCCAATCGTGACACGTTGGGGAACCTGGCTGAATGCTGTCGTGTACTACAGTAAACATTTTTCAGGTATAAAGGCTGTGCTTGGCGAGCTTTCCGCGGACAAAAGTGCTGCGGTGAGAAGAGCGCAGGCCGCGTTTTCGGAATCGAGCGTTGAGGGCGACCTGGCCCACCTGTGCACTCATTTCGCGTTTTTGGCGGCCACAATTTGGAAAATGGAGACTTCTGGAGCCACTCTCACCCAAAACCTTGGTCTGACTTTGGATGTCAAAGGAAAGTTTGACGCCATGCCATCTTGGCCCACTACTTCCGAAAATTCGATCAAGGCTTCAGTCCGTCCTGAACAAAAACAGCGGCTTTGCGGTTCTGAAAGAAGTGGCCAAAGTGTTGCCCGGGGGAAAGTTTTATGATTCCAGGAGAATTAGAATCGTGTAACGTTTCGGCACTACAAGTACGCCCCAGTGACATCAATGGACGTTGAGAGATCATTTTGCGCGTACAAACGGATTCTAAGTGAAAGGAGCTAGGCAGAGCCTTGATCCAATGAACCTGGAAATGCTTCTCGTGTGCTATTGTTTCGCTAATATTTCGCATTGTTCCTAGTCTAGTATGGCTGCCGGTGAAGGTTGTACACTTCGATGCAGTTCTACGACGCCTTACGCTTTCGAGTGAACAAAGAGATACTTCTTGTACTCCGTACTCTTGCACTGTTATTTTCATGCGTGGCACGGGCGTAGTGAATTGAGATATCAGGTTATTTTTTTCTTTTTCGATGAGATTTTGTGGTAAAAAAATCATGCAAGCTCTTGTGATGCCGTTTTCATCCCTGGTTCGCTGCCACTTTCGATGACAATCATCTGCCGTTGGAGCGCTTTCTATAGTCCTTATCTCATTTGAAACTGTGTGCGATAACTCGAAACACGTGTCGATTTTTCTATTAATTGTAACAGTTTTTACGAGTGGGGCAAATTTTTGAATTGATTTTGAAAAAGGAATTTCGCGCAAGTAAAGTTTCGTGAAACTTACCTTGTATGATGAAAAGGAAGCCCTGAAATTACCGAAGGCGCTATTATTTTCCGCCATGTAGAGTTTAATTATTTTTTAAGAGTTTGGGTAAAACACGTTGTAAATGTCAGCATATATCTTCACTGTAACGACTGTTATAACCTATAGGTTATAACAGAACTTCACCGCATAGCACGGCGATGACCAATCGCCATTCCCAATGATATCTTTTCCTGACCCTATTTGCTGA
>JARGYV010085557.1:0-10678 GCA_029532675.1 Ornithodoros moubata
AAAATTTGAAAACGACTAGAAAAAAATATCTCTGCTTCAGGATTTTAAAGAAAAGTAATTTCATGGTTTAAACTATTTCCCTTATACTACTACTTACGAGGTCGTAAACTTTGCTACCCACAGATCACCCGCCACTTCCTTATTGAGCGCAGAGCCAGTACCTCGTTGTCACATCCTTAGTCAAAACATGAAGTGTCATCTATAAACGTTATGAAAGAAGCAAGGTCAAGCTGGCGTGACTCATCTTCCTGTTTGCTTCCTGTTTGAAGCCGAGACGAAAATTAACTCCATGTAACTCTCACTCTCTCCATGTAACACTCTCTCCACCTTCCCAGAAGCAGCGCCAGAAAATAATTCTTGTGCACCCGCGTAAGTTATCCTCATTAAGAAGCGACTCGTGATATAAAACAAGTTAGACAAGTTGTACATAAGCCAGTCACTGGATGACGTGTTTATTCTCTATGAGTGTAACGAACTTGAGCGACCTTAACGACAACATCCAAGTGGTTTACCATATGAGACTTTACTAGGAGATATCGATGTCTGTGCAAAAAATATGTTATGGAAGATGTCCAGTCACCACGGCGCCCGATCTCGTATATACCGCGTGTATAACTAGCCTTGAGATGATTGTTGATGAGGACGCGCACCCATTTGTCATGTTGATGTCACGTTTATTTGTCCTCGCGAAGCCACTAGAGCCCGTGGATGGATGGCTATGATGACGCAACTGGGAGAAGCCATCAAACTGTATGCTCTGTGTTTTTATCAGACGACTAAACGCACATCTTCGCAGAGTTCATCACAACTCAGGCCTGAGACGTACTGCTTCCACGTCTTGGTATCAAGACTTGGCAGGAACAGCACCCTAGAACATTGGGACCCCATACCTACTGTGATTTTCGGCGATAATTAGCTTGCGACAAAACAATTCTCCGACAACGAACCACGTTTTTAAACCATCACACGTCCCACTAGACAGATCAGAACTGATACCCAGTACCTAGTGGTGGGAACCTCACGCTGACTCTGCTTCAGTTCCGACTTCCGAGCAATCGTTGAATCGAGCCAGCATTCGTTAAGTTTTTTGCGACGGTACCGGAGCACCCCTGAGCGAGTTGCTTCATTCGCGCGAGTGCCAGATGGGCTTCGAAGTTGGCGCCAAAATCGCCCCCTTCGTATACATTTACGCACAATCAACTACTCTATCCCGTCTGAGACCGGCAGCACCTGGTGAACATAAAAAGGAATCGACGACCGGTCTCTCCTCACAACGTGAAGGACGGAAAGAAGGGGAACCGGCTCGTTGTTCACCGTTTTTACGCTTCGTCGCAACGTGCTACGTCTTTCAAATGTACATAATTACATATATGCACCATAGGAAAGCGCTACAGCGAGCTGAGAAGGACGAAGGCAGACAAAGATAGAAGACATACTGTCTAAAAAAATACGTTCATGTAGTTTCATGTACGTTCATTTCCAGAAAAGCATGATTGGAACTTCTCATGTATAAGGCCATTCAGCATCAAGTGGAAATACCCCTGATACCTTGTACGTTCTTCCTCTTTGCGGTCATACAGATCCGCGTAAACCTATTTTCCTGCTCCAGACGTTAGAAAAACGGCACACCGCAATCGTGTACCCTTGAGAACGAAGGATAAATGGCTAATGGCCAGAAAGGAGAAGGCAGAAGAAGTCCGTTATGACTGCAGGAGGACTAGCGACGCTGCCTCAAGGTGTTTACGACGTACCTGGGGCTGGCTCCGATATTAAGACCTGGATTTCAGGCATCCACATTTTCTACTGGTACTTGGGTCTCTTCGTAATTATGGCGGGGTTTCTGACATATCTCCTGCTGTCACGATATACTTCGACGAATACCACGACTAGCGGACATTCCAAGCTCTTTCCCTTAAGACAGACATATCAGGACACGGACGTCTTCCTCCTATGTATACGTAGTGCGGGGAACCTAGCGGTGAAGAAGTTTGACGATTTAGGGGCGTGCTATGATTACGTGGACACATTGCAATAAAAAAAAATTCTCCTGTGGCCAGTTTTTAGGCCGGTAAGCCAGCAGGACGGTACTCTATTTCGTTCGCATCACAAAATTTGGAGAAATTTGCATAAATAAAGGAGGACCAAGGACAGCTTCTCGTTATTCGTTTGGGTTTACCTGCAGCTACAAGTGCACGCATATCCGCAGCATTGAACCCTGCACTCCCAAACAAAACTTCCCCGCAAAACTCGGTGATTGACCAATCGGATGCACCCCTGCACTCGCACAATGTGTACCGCCGACTTTAAAAGCAAGACTGAAAATTCTCTCAACTGCGGTCAAAGTACGAAGCGGCCGTTTCCAAAAGCAGCAGGAACCGGTGCGGCAGACCGCATTGGAACATCACTAATGAACCACCAAAGTCAATAAAGGACGACAAGGGGAAAAAGAACGGGCATAATTACAATTTCCCTAAGGTACCTAGAGGAGACGTGGAGAGATCCGAAGAAAATTATCGAACGGGCAGCCATTACGAGTCCTGTATTACATTCTTCCCCTTCCATCCACCGGATACAACGAAAAACAGCGACTGGAGCAAGCGGAATAATGCGAACATAGTGAAGAAAAGCGTTTCTCAGACATAAGATCAATATCGAGGCTTTACGTCGACACAAATATATTCCTGTTTTACAACTGGAAATGAAGCTACCGGATAGGAAGGCAGTCCAGTGGAGCAAGCAGTGTTCCCACGGGGCAAGCGAGGTTCATGCCCTATGCGCGATGTTGGAATGGCTTCGTTCATTGACAGGATGTCTGGAAAGGTGCCTCGCGTGCACCAGTTGCGGTCATTTCTAATTGGTTCGTGCTGTTAACCGACGTTGATATTCTTTCGATAATGCCGTAACAACTTTGTAACAATTTCGTCCAACCACGGCGTACACGTGCTGTAATCAGAACTGACTTCAAGAGGACTGCTACGAACTCCTCCGAAAACCGCTGCTTCATAATCGTGGTTTCGTATTTCTTATACCAGCTAACGTATAGACGTTAAAACACTGGTCGCCAACATATGCAGGGACGCAAAGTTCAGTTTCTCTTTCAAGCACGCCTCATCCATCGGTGCATTCCTCCTCCTAGAATTACGTGAGGTGCCAGCATCAACTCGATATAGTAGTCCAGTCGACCTGCGCCTACCTGAAGCCTTCAGCCTCTCTATCTATCGATTCTGCAACGTCCAAAGCAATAGAGTTGGCCAAGCTTCCGACCCTGTGGCACGCGCTGCTCGCAAGGCTCTGCATCTTCCCTGCCAGGAGCAATGAACTGAGCAACGTAGCCCTTGCCAGACATTCGTTCGACGGCGTACGCTAATCAGGTAATCGCAGGCTTCCAAATTAGGCATTCACGTGGGGGTGGAACATTCGAGAAGTTTTACCGTGGCAAGAAAGTGAATGCAGAACAAGAATCTTAACGGCGTGTATTTTATATCTCCCGTTTCTCTAGAACTACAAACACATTAAGGAGATAAAATAAAAAATAAATAAATGTTTCCGCATCTTCCTTTTGGCTATCTGCGTTGCTGTTGCGATGTCTATATCACACCTTAGTTTCGATACGTACACGCGATCGACGACTGCGCCATAGGAACTTCCCAAACTTGTCTTCCGTAGCTGTCTTTCAGCCTCCCCGCGCTGTATACTTTCAATCGTAGAAGCAACAGCGTTCCCAGAATCGTCTGACATGTCGTAGAGACGCATCAATGACGTCGCAGTTTCCCATGAGCGGCCTTACACAGATAGTTTTGCGCAGTATATCATCTCTCTTGCTGACATGAAGAAACAAATACGAAAATAACGCACTCTTCAGCACTACTTCACAAAAAAACCATCGAACCATCCCTTTCATCATCTACGACATCGACGAATGAACATCTCCCCAAGCAGCAAGTATCCCACGCAAGACGACTACTCTTATCTCTTGATGACGTCACAAATGATGTCACGAGAGTGTCAAAAATGATGACGTACCAGGTTCACGGCTCCGTGGCACGAGCAATCCTTCCTGAACGTTTGGAGCAAACCAAAATCTGCAACCGATGCTCAAGTGAGCTGGACTCCGACTAGAGCTCGCGTTCCGCCACCCACAGTCTGCTGAGCCCGACGCCAGAGTGGCGCAGTGATCGCTGGACGGAAGAGTCTATTGCATCCCGTTCTATTGAATGGCGCGATGGCGAAAGGGAGGGGGAAGCAGACGAAGGCACCGTGAACGGTTTCTTTGTCATAGCACGCGCCGAGTGTTTTTGAATAAACAGCCCGCGGCGAAGTCCCGTACCGTTCACGTGCCCCGGGAAGGGAAGGGAGGCTTCGAGATGGTTTCGTCGGGAAGATCCTTCTTTCTTCTGAGTACACTGTACCTTGGGGAAGAGAGGGCTCGATGTCTGTTTTGTCTTCGGTGCTCTTTACAGAAAAATGATGACACTATCGACGAATTGTGATGATGTTTGTAAGAAGGAAATCAATAAAAAAGAAAGAAAGAGTCGCAGTCGGTGAGCAACTTCGGAAAAAGAAATTCACCGGAAGCAGAATTATTTAGTGACATCTGCTTACCCCCTTTTAAATGTGGGGTGCCGGCTGGCCTGGATATAGCTGTGGTCTGGGCTTTCTTGTAGCCATTTGCAGCTCTTAGTAACTGCTAATGGCTGGGCTCACCTTAATTACAAGCAGTTCCGCCACACAAACCTTCTGCCTGCTCCTTTCTGGCCATTAGTCAGGATGGCAACCTTTCTTTCGAAGCTCAGCCTCCCTTCGTGGGTAGCACTTTGCCGTCTTCTCTAAAACTCAGCCAATGAGGAGATCAAGCGACACCCCTCCATCCGTCGTCTGCCAAGTGATATTAGCCTCTCCTTTTGCTTTAGAGCCGTACGTACTTTCAATCGGCAAGATTAACCACCCCAAGCGTTCGCCCCTCTGTTCTCAGCCGCGCTATCGACGCTCCGTGTCGTTGTACCAGCGATAGGAGAAAATGGAGGAGGACATCGGGGGATTGCTATGCAAATGAAGCGAGGGGGAGTCAAAATAGATGTAACGCGTCGCCAACAGTGGCGACATGAAAGTGTCGCTAAGGGCACCGATGTTTTACTGCACTGTCGTTTGCCTGCACCTTAAGATGCGAGGAGCTCATTTAATGTCGCCGGAATGTCGATTGCTGCAGGGAGAGGAAGCCATTATAACGAGAAGTGGTTGTGTGCTGCTGTTTCGTGGTTACGTCGGAACGTTGATTCTGCTCCCTTCTCGACGACATGTTATGGCGTGTCAGGCTGGCAGTGTTTCCTTTTTGGTCGATGCAAGGCGTCAGGACGTAAATTTGATGCTGACGTTGTGTAGGGGTGATATTTATGATCTTACTCAGTCGCTGGTTGCTTTAATGTTGCACAAGTTAATGGTGGGACATCATTCAGATCTAGGTATGGTTGAGGTATACCTCGTTCAGGATTGTAGCTTTTACAAACCTGAAAATGCATTTAAGGCTGATTTTGCTTCCATTCCTACGCATTGTGGCAGCCAACCTTGGCCCTTGCAGATTACGGGTTCACGAAAAATTACAACTCCTTCCTCTTTTTAGTCCCAGTAAATAATTGTGCAGGTATGCAAGAGAAAGCTCCAATCGACAGAACCAGGGCCGCCTTGCGTACAAGGACCTTGTATCTCCTTACCATGAAGAGAACCATTGGCGTAATCCAACGTCTCTCTTCCTGTATCGAGAAGAAATGTTCCCCAGTAAACCACACGAAGAAGATACGAACGTTCCTCGCGGTTGAGTAGCGATAACAGGACCCTCAGAAGAAGAAGAAGAACAGGACCCTCTGGTCGGGACAGGAGCTCACTCTTTCTTTTCCCCCAGATGGCTTCCAGCTAGTTGTGCCAGACGAGCACAAAAATGACACCTAGATGGCGTCGGCGTCGGCGATAATGATGATTATGGCGATGCGGGCGATGGTGATAGCGGGAGCTTCTTACAAGGAAGTGCAGCGCTCCAATTTGTCTCTCCCGTTGCCGGATGAACGGGTTCACAGTATTTCTCCGCAAGCACGTGGGTCTGCGGGTGGGCGGACGGAAGTGCTCCCTGATCCTCTCGTTTTCTGCTTCATTTCTCTAACTTGCCAGGGACAAAAGGTACTTCAACGACTCTTTTTTAGGACTTCTTTCTATTGCTGGTAATTCGAAATTCTCCCCCTTTTTTTTTTCCTCTTTTTAGTTCTTCTTTTCCCTTTTATCTTTTTGCTGCTGAGAATGCAAAGAAGTGGCTTTGTCTCTTTTTTTTTTTTCTTTTGACACTTTTTTTCTTTCAATGTAATTGAAACTTTTTCTCGGACATGTGGCTTGCATGGGCATTAGAGGAGAGGGAGAGCCTTGCTACGAGTTCCAGCAGTAAAGTGTTGGGGACGGTGCACAATGTTTGTCGTGTCTTTTCCACCTGTGCTTTGCGGTAACTGTGTGTAAGGATTACAGCTTCCAGGTCGCGCGCAGGTATTTGACAGCCTCTCTATTATGCAGCGCAAGCAGTTGTAAGTAACGAGGCAGCTGTAATTGCGTTGCAACTAATCACCGTCTTCGTGACAAAAGCCAATTACCTTCTTTTATAATTTTACTAGAAACTGGTTCTTTCTGTGTCCACTACCAATCTCATTACAGACTTTGCTTTCTTTCTCCGCATAACACTTTCGTTTTACAAAAGCACACAGTCGTCAGGTTTTCGCACGCATCCCCAAGCAACACAATGCACTGAAAGTCAGGTGCATTAGGGGTGGACGGGTTGCTCAAGATTGCTTTTGCAGCTTGCAGCATGTAAGAGAGCAGCGACAGATACGACACCTGACGACCACCCCCTACTGCACCCGACTTTCAGTACATTGTGCTGCTAGTTTCATGTTTGCCGGGCGGCAAGGATTAAACCTCATAATAAAGGGGAATGTTTGATAAGATCAACGTAAGCATCTCATTTCTTCAGCGCACAACGAAGAAAGCTTGCATCAACACTTTTAACTGCGCACTGCCTTCCGCGACTTTGCTCTGATACGCCAACTGACTGGCAGAAAACGTCCAAAGCAGAAGTGAACTATACACTCTGGGTGATTGAAAAAGCGCAGAAGTGGAGATATTAGCAGACATGCAAACAAATACATGAGGAAACCAAGGTTGTGGATGGGGATCAGAAATTGTCTTTCTGACAGCTTCTTTCGATTCTTGCATTTATAAGTGAAGTGTAGACCCGAAGTGCTCTACTGAGCATGGGGCGTACCAATGCCCCAGGTAAGCTCAGAAAGATACATTTTGATACCCTCCTCACCACCTCTTCTTCTGCTTTCCGGCTCAATCACTCTTGACGAGTTCACCTTTCTTCTCGACTGGCCGAAGCACTACACTCTAAGAATGGTAATTCACCGCATAACACGGCGTAGACCAATCCCCAGCATTCTGCACAATGATATCAATACAATGAATAATTCATCAGAATGAGTCGTGCAACCAGCGTTCTTGCAACAAGAAGCCTTGAAATCGTGAAGGACGCCTGAGATCAGCGGAAAATAACGGGCTGGAAGACGCAAGATCGACTTTGGTCACCAACTACAAAATAGCCACGTCCTTTAGTACAAAACATTGGACGCTGAAGCTGCCGTAGGCCAAATACAGATATCGCCTTAATTAAACACGGAACGAAATTCATTTTCCTTTTTCAAAACTTTTTTCAAAACTTCATGACAGCTGCTTTAGAGCTATCGGACGAAAATATCTAAATATGGATAGTAATATAAATCTATCTATTTGAAAATATGTCTTTATCGTAAACTACCTTAATAGTCTCTTCTCCGTAAAGGGCAGAAAAATAAGAAAAGGACAGCGCACGTTCGCGCGATAAATTTTCTCGCCGTTCCATAAAGGCAGAGTCTATTTTTGTGAAACACAGCCGCCTGAAAGTTCCGATCACTCCACAGTAGCGTCTGGAAAGCATTCTATTGATTAGGGATGCGGAAAATTCCCTTGAACGTGTAAGATAAACTCTTCTCGCGAAATCTGGTAGGCCCTCGATTAGAGGTAGCGCAGCTCCTCCGGGATTGGTTGAGGAAGAGATGAACGATGTATCGCTTGATTTTTGTTACTTTTTTTTTCTCTTTTACTAATTGCGAAATTTTGGCGGATCGGCCCAGTATGGCTGCAGAACGTGAGGAGAGGCAATTTGCTCTCCAGATTAAACGAGAAATGGGTACTTGCTTTTTGCATTAATTTCGCCTGGTACGTTGAACGCGCGTAACTCTAGTTTTGTAACCGAGCCACGGACGGAAATGTACATTCTGTTACGGCGAGATGCTAACAGGTTAGAAGTTCGAACTCCTGTTCTTTCCGCTCTGGAAAATGATGCTCATTTCTTTGTCAGAGGTACATGAGTAGATGATGCTCAGAGTGGGAGCTCGAGACAAAGTAAAGGAAAGCAAAGCGTCTAGTGACCATCTTGGGGTTCGAATATCACAAAGCGTTGTAGCACAGCAAACGAAAGAACAAGCAGCGTCAACGGTTGGTGTCGCCCAGATGAAGGCTGGAGCTCACTGGTGTGTTCCTGCTGCTCTTGGCGCGTTTATTCGCAACAGAAGGATGAAGAGGAGAAGGATTTGCTATTGACGCGAACTCGCACAATTCCTGCTGAAAGAGACTGCCCTTTCTTGACCACCAGCCGATAGAACGAGTCGAGAACCTACGCAACTCCCCTTACTCGTTTGGTACCAGCGCCGATAGCACCTCCTGCGATGACGACGCGACCTGGTTGATTGGCGTCAATGCGAGATCCCACGCTTACACTTCCCCCCTACCGTATTCCTCGCCTAAACACGTATCTTCACATCGTCGGGTTTGTCCCCACCCCTATGTGCTTTCACTGTGGCGTGTCTGAAACTATGGAACGCTTCCTTTTGGACTGTGCCCTTTACAACTCTCAACGCGATCGATACCTTATTCAAGTCTTCCTGGAACGCAGGACTCCAACTGTCTACTGGGAACCTCCTTTCATTTGGAGCCTCCACTAGTGGATAATTCTCGCTCATCGTCCTGCTAGCCTTACAATGTTACATTGCCTTACACAGCCTTACACAGCCTTACATTGCCTTACACAGCCTTACAATGGTACTACGTACCGACACTCCTGCTGATTGGTGTCAACTGACTGGATGCATAATATCTTCTGACTGAATGAGTACGACCTTGACCTATCGCCTCATTGGCCTCACCTGGCACCACCATGACATTTTCAACAGACGCTCCCCTGCGTCAAGAGATTTATTTAAAGAAGGAGAAAATGAAAAGCTCGATCAAAGTCAGGAATGCTTACGAGTAAAAGCCTTTTGCGCACACAGTATTCTCTGCATAAGGTACCGGCTTTATTAGCACGTCGGCAGTCGTACCTTCAGTGCGTAAGAAATTCACTTTGAATTGACTACTTCCCAGTTTGTTTCTGGCAAACAAATACTTGAGTTCGACGTGTTATGTACGCTGATGGTACATAGGATCCTCAGCAATCTTGATTTCTGGTTGGTTGTCACATCTGATTTCCAAGGTATCCGTTCGGTACACTTTTTGTAATCTCCCACTGCTTTTCAGTATGTTTGAAATTGAAACGACAGAGAGAGTTGAGAGGAGGAGTTGACAACGTTGTTGACAAGCAAACGAATAGTTCACGAGAAAACTGCTCTATACTCTCCTGCTGAGAATGGAGTTGAGGGTGTCAACTGCACACTTATGGAGGCAGCCAGAACACTTCTGTCGCAAGCTCGTGAGTTCGTGAGTACAGCCGTTTACATCAGAAATCGATGCAGCGACGGAGAACTAGAAGAAATATGCAGCAACCGGTACCAGATTGTTAGTATTTCAAAGTTTTCGATTGTCTCGCGTATGCGTGGATTCCTGACAGTCAGAGGAGAACGCTGGAGAGAAAGAACAAAGAATTCATCGGGTATTGTCAAGAAAGGAAGACCTATCGATTGCACGATCCGATGAAGAAAGAAGTAGTCGCAGGTACAGATGTCAAGTTCATCGATAAGAAGCGTGTCTCAGGTCTGCTACACGAGAGTCGAGATGGCAGCTTCGATTCTGTCCGTGAAGATGTCAGCTGCATGCATGTCGCAAAAGGGGAAATAGAAGGAACACCAAAAGAACCTCCAAACATCACTGTCCATGCCAACATTCTCGACTCGGCGGAACCACAGAGCAATGAGCCCCTGCTCGAGAACTCTGAAGTTGTCCGTGAGGCATACGAATAGGTAGATCGAGAAGTACCGCTAAGGCAGTCAGCGAGGATCACGAGCTTTGTGTGAAATAGCCAATCGCAGAACCATAGACCCGCAAAGCTACAGACCCTGGCTAATGGCCACAAAGGAGAAGGCAGAAGAAGCTTCACAAAATGCATACGTGGACTGGACGTGGAAACATGAAGTAGGACGCTCTCAAGTGGAAGTTTTCATACGATGCTCCTGATGGTCACGACATAACAACTGAAGCAACGTTTTATCAGTTCGAGAAACACGACGACACTAACTTCCTCACCTGATGGTCGTTCTCAACTGGAAAGGACTTCTTCTTCTTCTTCCTTCACCTGTCTGGCCATTAGCCACGGTGGCGTTTGGCCACGGATTAGCGT
>JARGYV010085561.1:0-12515 GCA_029532675.1 Ornithodoros moubata
CGTTTTGATGCCTGAACTGAGATGTTTCGGGCCTTTTATAGGCGCCTAAAATCGTTATTTTTAGAGCCTGAACATCCGGGGCCTAATGATCACGTCCGGGTAAGGAGGGTTAGTTGTGCTTTTCTTCGTTTTGTTTTCTGGTCAGTTACTGTTGTTCACTCAGAAAACGACGTTTGGATAGGTAGGCTGTGTACAGAGTTGATCTGTAGAAGTAGCAGTCGGTAGCAGAAACACGGACCGGTGGCGCCCCCAAGAGGAATGTCTTGGAGCGAAAAAAATAGCCTTCCTCAGCTCTTTCGTCTTTCCATCTCACAAGCACAGCACGGTGATGCTAAAAACGCAGATTGCATGGCGCAATTTCGAGCAATCGCCCCACTCGCTCACTCGTGACGAAAATCCGGAGCAGTAGGCCGCTTGTCGTCTGCTTTCCCGTCATAGCAGACGACACGCTCCCGATCGTCTGCTTTCCTCCCCTTCGCTCTTGACCTCCTCTGGCTAAGTGGTTTTCGTTCCCTCACACTTGGCAGCGGATCAAAGTGGGGAGAAGAACCTCGTAGTAGCTCCTCTTACGGTTTGAATGAAAGCTGCCAGATTTGATACCGGTTCAAGTGGCGCGTTGCAGACGACGCGTGCGTATGGCTTCATTCCCGCAATGCCTGCTGGGAAGGAATCGACTGGACTGACGCAGGGATTTTTGTTCAGGGATTGTCACACACTTCTTTGTACAAGACGCTGCCCTTGTGTCTTGGCGACCTTTAATTTGGCACTTGTTTTGACCATGCCGTCCGTTGGTTTGTTTGAAGTTGAACCCCGAGCAAAAGATGGCCTACTTTCGCGACGTGACAGAGATCGTTGTTGCTGCCTCTGTATCGTGCCCCACGTTAATCCCGCTCTGCTGCTGAACACATGAGTATTGCGGTGAAGTGTCCTTCGCAGTACCGGAAGCTGAGCGCGCCGGAGAGTTGCCCACCCACTTTCCTAAGAATAGCGTGAGAAGAATGAAACGGCCAGTGCGATGATATCACAATGCTGGAGGAAATTACAGCGTTCGTGGAAGAGATTTTGCCCTCGCTTTCTTGCGTCGGAATCGTGGTCACGTACGAGGGACCTTTCTGGGAAAGTGAACGCGTGATGGAAACGTCCACGGTCCAAAGGTGCCGTCGACCCCCGTTGCCGTTTTTGAATTGTTCGGAAGGCCAGAAAAGTTTGACATTGCGGCAGGGTGACGTAGATTACCTGCCGTATATCTCGGAAGAGGAGAGTACGTGAAAGACTCCGAGGCGTGGGAAGGCTGAAAACCCGGCACGGCAAGGTGCGACTGTTTCCGAAGTCACGTGTCCTCCACGCGCCTGCAGCGCGGCCCTGTTGTTGAACCCGACATAGACCCCCCGCGGCTTTTCTTTTCACAATCCCCACCTGACAAGTTTGAAATATTGCCTGCTGTGGAAGGCATACAATAGGAAAACGGTACTGTGGTGTAAGAAAGGAAATGGAAAGACTGCGTGTGTTCTACCCTCGGCTCCCTACTCTCAACCACTTTAGGCTCTCCGCGGACCGAGGTTATCAGTGAATGTGATAAGCAGACGTCTGGCATCGCGTTGCGCAGAAAGCTTGCGGTGATCCCATTACAAGGCCGTATAGTATATAGCTGTAACAAACAGTTACGTAAAGTCTGAAAGCCTACTGTAGTAGATTTTCCGTAATAAAGAAGTCATCGTAAGAGCGAACAACGAATCGTGTACAGATTAATATTCTAGCCGTGTTTGAATAGTGGGTTCCTTGCGCAACTGCAGTGACCTGCTTTGTCCTGTCCCATTGATAAAGTCCTCCCGGAGGCTGTTGAAGTTGTTGGAGCTGAGCATCATTTGACGGCAGTAAGTGACAGTAAACAAAAGGAAGTGCGAAGATAATGTTTACGACAGGCCTCCTCCTTGCAGACGACAGCAGCTGCTAGGTCGTCTGCTTTGGCCGTCGTCTGTCAAGGGGTTATAACAGTTCTGCGAACTAACGACGCTACTAATCCTGATAAAATCCCATCAGCGAATACTTCTACGTGCTTTGGTACGCGGTTCCCAGAAGGCATCCCCATTTAAGCCAGGTGGCATTGTCCGGTGAACGTCTCGGTTCTTTGCGAAGCAGACACCGCCGAGCGCTTGTGGAAGGATGCTCATGCCACGTGACCTCTGGGGACTAATAGGAGCTGGGCAATAAGGGAACAGCCGCGCTCATTGGTTGCGTACAGGTGCGCGCGCTATGACAAAACAAAAGACACTGTTGTGAGGCCACTGACAATACACGGCAGGTATATGGTTGTGACATGGCAGCTGTATCTTGGCAAGGAGCTACTCTCCGTTGCTGAGTCGTCCAAAATAGAATCTGCTTAGCTTGAACGAATGAAAATAACGAATACACGGTGCGCAAGAGCTTGATGCGCAGTTACCGAAGGGTAAAGGGATTGTGGTGTGTCAGCGAAAACAGTCAGTGTCAGTAACGGTAAAACAAACGCGCGGTATTTCTTGCTTTTCGTCTACTGTCCTTATGAAGAAATACCACAGTATTGGGTATGCCGGACCGTATACGGTGGCGAAGGGCCTGTATGAAAATTAAACTGTCGTCTGCTACCTGTCACTGAAAATTCCGTCGGTAGGACGCGTATCTCACTACGAGAACATCGTAAATGAATCCGACAAAACAAATAAAGTGCTAACCGTTGGAATAAAAACTAACAACCGAATGCAGGAAGTAAAAACCCAGTCGGCACGGACTGTGTTATTCGGCGGCTTTTTATCGTCTGTTCTAGCAGCCGAACCACCGCAGCAATTTTTCACTTCGACGCATCTGATCAAAAAAGAAAAGCGAAACCGCAAGCATTTATCGAAGCGGACCAACCGCTTTTCCCACTTATCGGCCAAAGGCACACGGAATGTGTACGCATGTGCTCTTATCTCCCCTTTCGAAGCAGCATGGAGTTGCTTGTTGGTTGGCTGATGAGGTTCTCTTCTTATTTATTTGGACAGCTCCGATGTTTTATGGTTGGGTTTGCCCTCTTTTCCAAGGATTCTATCCGTGGTGTCTGCTCGCATGGCCAGAAAGGCCAAGTCATTTGCGTCATTGTCACGACCAAGATCCATCGAATGTAGACGTCATGTTGGGTTTATTTGCCTTGTTCACGTCTCACGTCTAACCAATGCGCGCATACAGCGACGGAAGACTGCCAAGTTTTTGCCTTTTCAGTATTCTACCGTGTCGTCTGCTCTTTTTCTTCGCCGGAAGGGACGAGAAGGTCACGTGACTTCCACTCTGGTTCTCCTCTCCCACAGAGAGCGCAATGGCAGCGATGGCTGGTGCATGGGCTGATGCGGTTGTCGGTTTATGCGTGTGTCGTGATCTTCTTTCTGACTCTTTGTACTTCCGTGTGGTCACGATGGGCTAGCAGCGGCACAGACTCCTAAGCAACGAATTAACTCTCCTTTGGATATACGCCTTCGACGCAACGGCGTAACGCTTTCATTAGGTGAGCTCCTCCGCTTCTGTCGCCGCCGTAGTGATCGATGCTCGCAATAATACGTTTTGTACGCGTTTTCTAGCCTCCTCTAGTGGGTCCTGTACAGCTGGCGTTGACGTTTACGCGGCTTGTGGTTTTCCTGAGCTCTAGTTGCATGCTTAGTTAATTGCTTACCTTATGAGGGTAAGATTTACCCGGAGACGTTTGGCTATGCTCATAACCGGGCACGTGTGGATCATCGGGCCGCCACTTTTAAGGAGAAATGAAAATAAGAAAAGAAACGGTTTTGCGCAATAAACGGTGTAAGCTGGTTTACAGCCTCTTGCCTTGGACATCAATGATGAGGTAAAATCGTAAAACCTGGAGTCTCCTTTTCGGCTCGATACTCAACCCTGTGCGCGCGCGCGTGTGGGAACCACTCGCTGATTTGGGTACTATTTGATAAACCAGCTTTTATTGTTAGCTTGTACTTTAGTCTGTGCCAAAAAATTGCGTCAAAGTATGTCGAAATCATAGCGTGCGCAGTCCTTTCTTTTCGTTGCGTCAAAAAGCAGAAAAAAAAAACATATTTCACTTTTTTTTTTCGGGGTTACTGCTACGTACGGAAACTATGCAGGGAAAAGCCTTAATAACAGGCATTTCGCCAGACGAGCCTCTCCTTTCAAATTATTCATCTTGCGCGGAAGGGAGGTAATTAATTAATCGATTGCGTGCTCTCCGACGGTCTTTAAGCTGGTGCCACGCCACGCTGTCGCCATCGCGGCGATATGACCACAGCAAACGGCAGGCTTGAATCCTGACCCGGACGCGCGGGAACGGGACGAAAATGGAGAAGAGAGCAGACGACATCGCTGCGTCCAACTCGTCAAAGGCGGAAGATGACTACGTCGCTGTCGGAAGCAGCGGCATTTGTCGCAGTGCCAGTGAAAGTGTGCTTCGCAAGAGAAGCCTGACGTTAGCACTACCACTCAATCTCTCCTCTGTCCTTCACCTAAAGGTGAGCAGGTGACTAGCCTTGGAAATGTGCCATGTATCAATCGGTGGAGAGAATCCATGATCACCGGAAATAACTACAATGCCTGTTTAGCCATTATTTCTGGAATGGTGCAGAATGAATCATTTTGGGCATTAAAAGAACAGATTCTCGCGGTAAACAGCTCTGCTGCGTAATTTTGTGAAAGGCCGTGAGGCTTTCTGGCAGGTGTGTTGGTGATGTGATCGTGTTTTGGCCACTAGCTGGAGCACGTCTGCTTTCCTCGTCTCGACGACCTGCTGCTTTGAACGTTGTTATTGTTGCCGATGGCTACACAAACGAGAATCTGACTCTGTATGTTTTCTCTGTCTCTTCCTATACAACAGAAAGAGCTGAATGTCTCAAGGAGGGGGAGGTAGGTTTATTTTGAATGTTTTCGTAGCATAAACGTGTCTCGGTTTAAAGCAAATGCTCGGCCTGTTCTCGGGCGGATGTTGTAGCGTGTAATTTTTCCACTTTCCCCCCTGCAGCCGGTGTGCAGCGCGGAAGAGCATCATCTGCAACACTTCTCCCACGCTCCCCAGGTGTCACTCCCCCATTCCGCAAAGTAAGTACTGCGTCTCCTACGTTGTACCCGAGTCACTACTGCATTAATTGCGGTGCCAGCATCGTGTTACGCGACCTGCTTTTTATCTCGACTGATAACTCGGGACAATGTTATCAGATTTTTGGTTCTCGCCGGTTCGTGTGCTGAAATGTCACGTAACGGGTTATCAGACCGATTACCGTGAACAGATTTGCAAGTAACGGTGCACTTGTAGTGGCTGGGTCAACAATGGTGTCAAAGCTTTCAAGATTTCACGACTCCTCTTTTTATGCCTTCGGCTTTTGCCTTAACACTTCAGTTTCACCGATGGTCAAGGATTTTGTTTGTTTATTTTGTGTGTATGTCAAAGTTGTGAACCGGCTTGACCGTAGTAATATAGCGATCCCGAGGTGTGTGCCAATTTCGTAGGTTGCAACTGAAAACTGTTATTAAGTCGGACTTCACGGTACTCGACTGTGAAAGTTTTGTCGGTATACTCACGCACTTTGGTTAAAGCGTCCGTCGCTTTGACAGCGAGCTGCGTTGCAAATGTGGCCAAGTTTTGCTTTATAAGCTTTGCGGGAATGGCATTGTTGGTGTGCTGTTAATTTTTGTTAATTAATAATTTGTGTTCTGTTAATTTCCTTTCTTGTAGGTAGTCCTTTGGATAGCCCCAGGAACATGTCCCCCAGCCAACACTTCGCATTTGCCTCGGTGAAGAAGTAAGTTACCGAATCATTCATAAACATACAGAGCCGTGCCGTTCATTTTATTTTTGGAAATTATGCCCGTACAGCCAGCGTTACTTCAATGAAATCACAGCTTAATTTATCACTGCTCTCTTCACGTCGTGTTATTTTTCGTCTTTGCCTATTTCATAAAATTTACTACCATAACGAATCTCTTCGCCTGTCCCTAATTTCTAATCCATTTTATGTTTCATCCCGTCTTGATCACATTCATAAGGTTTACATCCCTTTTTGTTCCTCAAAATCATTTGCAGACTCCTTTTTGCCAACAACTGCTGCTGATTGGAACCGTCTCCCACATTCAATTACATCTATTGTTGATCCATTACAGTTTAAACAAGCATTATGTGACCATTTATGTGTCTGTTAGTTTTATTGATTGATGTCCACTGTGATTCATATGTGTCCATTGCCCCCTCCCCTCTGTACGCTTCCAGCCCTGAGGGTAAATAAAATAAATAGAAATAAATAAATAAATAACCTCCAGGAAGGGAACGTGACCACTGACAGTAGTTCAACATGGCGTTTTGACATGCAAAAGTGGTCACAAAAATTAATCACGCTCATAATCACCAATCACGACTGTCGTCTTGCACAGAGGCGACGGCCGCAGGTGGTCCGTGGCGTCCCTTCCCTCTTCGGGGTATGGAACCAACACTCCCGGCAGCTCTAATGTTTCGGTGAGCACACGCTTTGTCCGCGAGGTCGGACACGAGCTTTACGGGGAATAATCTTTAGTCCCAGTGCTCGAGCCAGGAGAAGTTGCACCTCTTTCCATCCCATCCCACACCGGACGATGTGACCGGTGGCCACCCCCTGGCTCTCCGCCACTTTAGTAGCAACGAAAGCAACCCTGGTGTGGAAGATGAACACCATCAGCACCATCACTCAGCTTGTTCTTCACCCCTCGTGCGTCCTCGTTCGAGGAGCCTGAGGTGCGTGTGCAGTCGTTGCTATGTTCAAAGAGGATGTGTCGAGGTTTGAAAAACGAGCGTTTATTATGATAACGATGAGGATGAAGATGATGTACTCACGATTGGTCTCGCAGCAGGAGTGTTGACACTGTTAAGCTCTGGAGTAAAGTTAAAGGGAAAAATGTTTAGGATTGTACACTTGGTGGGGGGCGATCTGAGGAAATGCCAGGCATGAGGTTTGCAGAGTTTATTGTTAAGTTGGGTTTTGTGTTTGGAAATAGCAAAGGTTGAGTAGTGGCTGAAGGTTTGTCGTTGTCAAAACGGTGTACCAGAAGTGCCGAATAATACGTTTGGGTAGGTTTCGAGGCATAGTTGCTGCTTCTGCGAATATGAGTTCCAGTGTTATGTGATAATTCTACGATTTTGTTTAGCAAAATTTGGGTTTCTACAAGCCCGCCCCTTCGAGTTTATCGGGGCTTTAGGTCGATTCACCAAAACGCAAATTTGGCAGCAAAGTCTATTGTTATTGAAGTTAACCTCAGCTATACAGAGTTTCATATTTCTCTCGTAATTCATTTTATTGACGTTTTACCACTATCCTGCAACGGTGGCATCGCATAGGTGTGGACACACTGCACGTTCGAGGCAGTGCATCTGATGTTAAGCTTTGCTGCTTGCGAGAAGTTCCACATTTACCTGTAGACATTGACATATACAGTAGGCATTGTCTGTAGCTGCCTCCCCTTTTATTAGTTACTACCTGTTTCCCTGCTGAAGCCCTGAGCAATTTTTTACCCGCTTGTGCGAGACATTGGTAGTATTTGAGCATGCTGTGTGGCACGAATGTTTTCAAGTCGTGTTTGGAAATCTGTGCACGTTTGAAATGTACGTAAATGTTATATTTATGGTACCTGGATTCACTCGACCGTGTTGTTTGCACGCGGCAGTAAGCAGTCCACAAGTGCTAACAGACCAGTAACAGTTCAGACTCCGCATGCAGAACTCGAGAAGCACTCACTTCCCTGCTGTCTAACGTGCTTGTCACGATCTAACAGCGGTGCACCCAGCACTCTCACCCTCGTTGCATTTCTGCCTTTCTTAAAACTCCCGACAATTTGTCTACGTGACCGAAACAGCCCTTCTTAAAGGATAGCAAGGATGAGCTTGTTGTGGTGGCCAATCACATCGTTTTTCTCTTTCTGGCTTTTCAGTGCTTTGGATTGGGTAGCATACAGGAAATGGTACGTCCTAAGTGTACTGTAAGTGCCGTTGTGGCGCAGCATCTGCTCTGTCTCGTTACCTGTGCGTTCCCACTAACGCTTCAGAAACGCAGACTAACGTTCCTCCCGTTTGTAACCGTGGTGACGTCTGCACTGTCCGTTCCCTTTGTGTGCTTACGGTGGCAGTCGGTGGGTCGTACGTCTGTCACGCCGT
Source organism: Ornithodoros moubata (assembly GCA_029532675.1). Classification (NCBI taxonomy): domain Eukaryota; kingdom Metazoa; phylum Arthropoda; class Arachnida; order Ixodida; family Argasidae; genus Ornithodoros; species Ornithodoros moubata. The sequence goes on from JARGYV010085561.1 coordinate 8,162, forward strand.
GCCTTGCTCTCACGAAACCTTCCGTCACCCCGCACAAAAACTTCCGAGCCAGACCCGCTGTCGCCCGTCCGCAATGTCCCGGGTACCTCCCGGGACCTCGAAGGTATCCCGTTTCTGTGTCCCGACTTCCCCACTTGTTCGCCCTTTCACGTCGACTGCTGTGCCGGGCATTTCACGAGTGCCTTGCCTATCTGTATACGATGTGTGTGCTCTACAGCGTGACACGATTCGGTGAAGTGTAGACACTCTCTCTTTTCCCTCAGTAGTCCCATGAGATCTCCTGGGCTGGATAATGAAGTGATCCTTATGAACAGCATCTACAAGGAAAGGTTTCCAAAGGTACGGTCACATTTTTTTTTTTTTTTTTTTTTTTGCTTACTGCCACGATAAAGTGTAACAGAACAGTTTATACTCCCTCCTTAAACTTTGGAAAAATCTTCAAAACCACATATCCAAAAAGCAATATCTTTCGCTGGAGAAAAGCCCGAGTATGGAAGAGCGCAAAAAGCAGACGACACATCAAGGACTTTGAGTCGTCTTCTGCGTTTAGCAGGCTTTCCTTCAATGGAGTTCATATACCAGCTTGCAGGCTTACGAGCGCAAAGTTCACGTCTCTTTGCGATATTAACAGGCAACCCAGCAGATGGAAGAACGGCTAGAACGACTCGTGAACGAGCACAAAGAGCTGGACCCCCAACATGCGTCGGACGCGGTGGCACGATTTGCTCATCACCAGATCATTGAACTGGCACGAGACTGCCTGAACAAGTCTCGCGAGAAGTTGGTCACGTCGGAGTACTTCTTTGAACTCACCGAGAACCTCGAGAAGCTCATCCTCGAGGTAAGGACACAAGATTGACAGTCCTTATCATCGTAGGGTCCTGCTTCAGGAATTTGTATTGTGCGCGTTACGGATGTCATGGTTAAGAGCACATTTGAATGTCGTCTGTTTTCCCGCAGTGCCAGGAGAAGTCGCCCGAGGCTGCCCAGCACTTACGGAAGCTGGTGAAAAAGTTGCTGGTCACCGTATCACGACCAGCACGTCTTCTCGAGTGCCTGGTGAGACTTCCCTTTCTTCTGGTGCTTTGCAAAGTGGAATGGTGGGGAAAAGCCTAGACTGAAAAATGTACATGTGGTATGACCTTCTTTGTTGTTAAGCCTGTGCAAGCGAATGTCGTCTGCTGCGTAGGAATTTGATCCCGAAGAGTTTTATCGGCTACTGGAAGCTGCGGAGGGTCAGGCAAAAGTGGTGCAGGGGGTCACGACAGACATCCCTCAGTACATAATCAATAAGCTGGGACTCAACAGGGACCCCTTCGCAGGTGAGCTGTCCTTACAACATGCCTTAGAGTGTATGCGTTGACATGAATTACATGAGAGTCACACGCGTCACTGCTTACACTGCACAGATTTGGCGGCAGAAGTCACAGAGCAGCTAGATTCGCTCCCCGAGGTTGAAAATAAGAAGTCGACAACGAAGCCCCCTTTTGAGGACGATTTCGAGACTATAAAATTAATTAGCAATGGAGCGTACGGGTAAGTGGATGCATGTAAAATTCTCTGTTGATAGAAGTGTATTAAACACATCTTCCGCTAACGTGCTGAAAAGCATCAGCGTGGCTACTTACTGTCCTAGTAGTTTGGAACTAGTCTTCTCTCTCCTCATGTTGAAACCAAGTGGCATTTTGTGACCAATGCGCTTATTGTTTCCAGTGCCGTGTACCTGGTGCGTCATAAAGAAACACGACAGCGATACGCGATGAAGAAAATTAACAAGCAAAACCTCGTGCTCCGCAACCAAGTGGAGCAGGTGTTTGCGGAAAGGGATATCATGAGCTTTACTGACAACCCGTTTGTCGTCAGCATGTTCTGCAGCTTTGAAACAAAGGTTTGCCTTGCCTTCCTTTGTTTTTATAAGTTGGTGCGGGTGGTGGTGAGAATATTACGGAAAGTGTTCATTGTGAATTCCGTCTTACAGAGGCATCTATGTCTTGTCATGGAGTACGTTGAAGGTGGTGATGCTGCAACCCTTTTGAAAAATATGGGACCACTGCCTTTAGACATTGCAAAGTTCTATTTTGCCGAGACCGTGCTAGCCGTGGAGTACTTGCACAGCTACGGAATCGTGCATCGTGATCTCAAGCCCGACAAGTATGGCGTTTGATGCGTTACGAGTATGGTCTGACAGTTTTGCCTTTTCCACAGCTTGTTAATCACAAATATGGGCCACATCAAGCTGACAGATTTCGGCCTGTCCAAAGTGGGACTTATGAACAGTGAGTACGCCACGTTGCCGTACTATACTCTTCGACGTTCCTAACAAACCGCCTCAAACTGAACCCTAGTGGCCACTAATTTATACGAGGGGTACATCGACAAAGAGGCAAAGCAATTTACAGACAAGCAAGTGTACGGAACGCCAGAGTACATCGCGCCAGAAGTAATTCTGCGTCAGGGTTACGGTGAGCTGTCCTATGTCGTGCCACGGTTGAACGTACGCTAACATAGAACCCCGCTGGGCTTCCCGTTACGTAGGTAAACCTGTAGACTGGTGGTCGATGGGCATCATTCTGTACGAGTTTCTAATCGGCACGGTGCCCTTCTTCGGAGAGACTCCCGAAGAACTTTTCGCTCACGTGATAAACGGTGAGACCCTTCTGCATGTTACTGTCGCGTGCTGAAAAGCTGTCGTTTCTCTAATGTTCGTGCAGACGAAATCGAGTGGCCTGACGAAGACGACTGGCCGCTGCCCGAAGAAGCGAGGACGCTCGTCAACCAGTTACTTCAGCAGAATCCGCTGGAACGATTGGGGACGGGTGGCGCTCACGAAGTGAAGGAGCACCCGTTTTTCAGCGACGTCGACTGGGACTCGTTGCTACGGCTCAAAGCGGAGTTCGTGCCACAGCTCGAGCACGAAGAAGACACCAGTTACTTCGACAGTGAGTGCAAGATGACGAGGCACTGCCCTGTGCTGCGAATTCACGTTTTCACATTTTCTCCACAGCACGGACGGACCGTTACAACCACGAAGACTCGGAGGAGCAGGACGACACGGATGAAAACATTTTCAGCTCCTTCTCGTCGTGTTCACCCCGCTATCGCAAGGTGTATTCGCGCATAGAAAAAGAGTTGGAAGAAGAAAATCTGCTCAGGGTAGGTTTGTTTCTGTAACCTGTGTTCTACCATCTTTGAACATTAGGAGCACAGCAGTTGAGCAGGTGTGGCGTCCGAACGACTTTAGTATCGTTCAGTGCTGTAGGAATATGTGCGTGTCATGGCGTAGAATCCTACAGAAACATTGCCTTTGCTTGTTAGCTGAGAACCGATGCACGAGGACTTTCTCTCTCAGCACGCATGCGAGGAAAGCCATCGCCGATCACTCAGCCGAACGGATTCTGCCCCTTCGGACACGAGTAGCGAGGGCACCTTGCAAAGGTCTGCCAGCATTGCAGTGGATACCCCATCCACCGGGTCCACCCTCTCGCGCAGTCCCAGGGAAGCACTCCTCTCCAGCTCGCCTGAAACGTAAGTCCCCGTTCCCGGTGCGGGGGTCCACAATTCGCCAGACACGGGGTACACGATAAAAGCTTTTCCGCATTCGAAATACTAGTCAGTCACTGCTGCTGAATCTCGACACAGAAATCTGGCAAAGTTGGTGCTGACGAGCACACCAGAATCGTCTCAGACCGAGTCGGAGGAGGTGTCGCCCCGGGTGTCACGGAGAAGGAGACCGGGAATCCGAGACATGTTGCCCCGCTTTTCCATCTCCGTGGAAGAAGGACGTCCCGCCGCCGTCCTACCCGTCCCTCCGTGTCCAGACGCCATCCGTGAGCTGTCTCCCGTGCACGAGCGAACTTCGCGTGTGCCTCCAGCCGACGGCGACGTGACAGACAAGGCTGCGGCTGCTTCTGGCGAAGCGAAAGCGCAGCAGAAGAGCGTGTGTCCGACACCACCGAAAATCTCTACGGGAACACCCCCTTCTTCGCCGTCCCCTAGCAGCGGCAACGTGTCCGGGAAGTTGAGATCACGCTCGGTCATCAAGTCTGCGTCTGCATCTGGGTTGTCGCTCATCATTCCTTCTGGTGAGTGCGGTTCTTTGTTTCAAAGTACATTACTAACAGCTATTAATGTCTGGTCCCTCTGGCCTTAAAGGGACGGTCTCGTACAGAACGACCTGTTTAAGACTTATGCCATTCGAAGCGCCATAGTCGAAAATGGCACACTGCGAATTCTTTTCGACAGAAACGCAGCAGATATTAAGTTGAACGAATTAAATTGATACGACGACAACATCCGGTACGTCAGCAAGTAGGAAGTCTGCCATTGGACGAAAAGCAGCGAATCGAGGCAATAG
>JARGYV010085566.1:0-16847 GCA_029532675.1 Ornithodoros moubata
CTTATAGTATTCATTGTAAATAAATTCCCTTTGTGTTTTCCTGTAAGCTCCTCGTCCGCCTCTTATTTCTACTTCTATATATATATATATATATAAGAGGTAAAGAGGTGAGGTCCTGACGAAGACGGGGCTACCGTCGTAACGTAGACCTGTAAATAAACAATTAACGTTTTAACTCCCTATCTGGTCCGTCCACGTCTTATTCTCTCTTATATTATATATATACATATATAGAAGCAAATAGAAAAATGAAGCGCGGACAGCAGTAGTGCGGGAGTAATAGCAAAAATACTACTGCTATCCGCGCTTCATTTTTCTATTTGCTTATATATTTACGCGTCCGTCCGACTTCCAACTCCACAGTTCTTGCATATATATAAATATATATATATATATAAAAGAGTTGTGGAGGACGTTTCGACGGCGGCTTTTAAATTTCCATAATCTTCCCTAATAAACGTTTTTTCTATTATTCCCATACTACTGCTGTGGGCGCTTAATTTTTCTATTTGCTTATATATATATATCGGAATCGGGCAAGAAAACACGCCAGGAATCTCCAAGAAGATGATGCAATAGCAATTGATGCCATCTAATGTGTGTAAAATAGCGGATAACTTCAAAAGAAGCGATGGGTTCTTCCGTTGCAGAAAATTATACAAGAAGTGCTTCCTAATAAGGTTTTAAAACTTAAAACACGTACGCTAAAAGTATTTTCCTAGATGCTCAGATAGCTCAAAACTTGTTGCTGAATACTGACATGGCCCGTGTGTTGTACTGGAAGGATCATTGAAACAGCGCTTAGCTCGACTAGCCTACGATGTGTCACTGTTAGACCGGCGGTTTTGCTTCGCCGTTCTACATGAGAGTCACAATAATCCCGCAATGTACGCCAGCTCTCTTCCTTTCGCAAAGCCTACGTTTCCTGCATATCCTCCAGCATTTGCCTGTCAATGAAAGTACTTCCTCGAGCTATATATCTTACCCACCACAAAAAGTAGAAGAGGAGCTCAAATGTATATTTAAGTAGGAGTGAGCTGTCTTCTCATTGTTGGTTGGCCACTAACAAGGCGTAGGCCGTGATGATGACAGCGATACTGAGTTCATTCCGACAACCTTTAATTCACTCCAGATTCTTTACCGTCTGTAACAATGAAGTGCGTAATAGCGGATGTGCTTAGGATAGAGTGTGTGCATGGGGGAATGTTAGCCATACCACGAAAGTCATGCAGCTGTTCAGCAGCAAGTGTATAGAATATTTAATTCACGTGTACACATAGCCAACAACAGAGTGTAATGGATGTACAGTGAATGATTCATTATGGGCTCAATATACTATGACGCTATATACACTATGTAACACTGTGTAACTCAATATACAATGATGTTATGTACATTATGTAATTCAGCAGCAAATTGCCATGCTCTCCTTATGTCGTAATAAATTTCGCCTAGACATAGATTAAACTATGAATTAGACTAGATTCTCACAATATAAAGAAGAAAAACAAGGAAACAGAGAACAGCATGAAGCAGCCTCAGACAGGCGACAGAGAATTAAAAATAATATCCGATACAGAAAATCAATTTTCTGGTACATGTGACGACATTACATGCGTGTCGGCTACCGTATGCTATCATCAAAGGAGTACACAGAAATTTACTGTTGTTTTTCTCCAGCAAGCACGCCGGTACCGCACCATAATGCTTCAGGGCATATTGTGTGTGTATACCCCTTCAGTGGGCACCTGAACACTGGGTCTACGTGGAACTGAAGAAGTCAACAAAATATTCAAAGGAGTACATTGAAAAAGGCCCTCTAAGAAGAATTATTTCAGAAAATGGGAATTGTTGCAGTTAGACGAGAAAATGCCCTTGTGACACTTATGCACAGCATAAGTGTCACAAAAAGGGCGTACGCCCACCGTTTCCAGCAAATAGGGTCAGTAAAAGATATTCGAAATAGCGATTGGTCATCGCCGTGTTATGCGGTGAAGTTCTGTTTTAGAGTCTACGTTCCGAATACCTAACAAAATTTCCTTTTAATTTTTTTTTTCTAGATCACACACGATCTAGTGCGCAAAGGTTATGTTGGTAAAATCCCATAGAAAACTTGGTGATTTGATTCCCTATACGACACTCCAAATTACATTGTTTTAAAAGTTTGCCTTTTTTACTGCGTACCGTATTTTCCGGTGTATAACGCGCACCCCTAAAAATGGGCCGAATTTGAAAAAAAGTTCGATGTGTAACGCACACCGGTGCATAATTTAAACCTTTTAGGGTATAAATGGCTTGTCCCATAGTGCATCCCTTAAAAGGTATAAATTTATACCTTGCAGTGAGGTATTAAAATATCCCTTTTGGAAGGTGTAATTTCTATACCGCTGACGGACAGGTTATATACCTGCGAGAAGGATAAAATACATCCCTTAAGGTATAAATTTTGCACCTTCAAAACGAGGAGTGAAATGCATACCTCAAGGTATGAACAATATAACACAAGATGAAGGTGTACCTGATATACCTCATAGTATAAATTTTCACCTTCAAGAAAAGGGGCGCTATACATACCTCAAGGTATAAATTATGCGTCATAAAACGAAAATTCCCCGCTTCCTGTACTATAGTACAGGAAGCGAGGAATTTTTGCAGCCAGCATAGGGCACAGTTCCTTTTCTTTTCTCCGCCTTCGTTCCCGGGTCTTTCCAGAGAAATGATGACAGGAAACGTACAAGTTCAAAGCAAAAACTGGGAAGAAGACCGAAGTGATTGGACGTCCCAGCGATGGACGCAATGTTGTCGTGGAAGTGTAGCGGCTCCAACAGGAACAAGAACAGGAACAGTGAATTTGTTTGTCCGGTCTGCTGCGTGTTATTGTCGATGACCTGTGACGAAGTGTGAAGCGAACGCCCCTTTAAGAGAAACTGTATTATTCAGTCCCTGTCCATAAATCGATTACTGGAAATCTAACTATTCGGGAAATGTAAAAGTAACTTTACAGTTTTCTGGCAATCCACGATTGCGTATATCGCTCCACCTAGGCGCTGCAATGGTGTTCAGTATAGGTATACACTGTTATTTTCCCTTAGGATTGCGTGGGAAAAAATAGTGCGCTTGGCGCCAACCGTCAAGCAGTATGATATTTCCCAGTGTTTAGATTTATCGAAAACGTCATGGGAGGAGCATGCTTGGACTATCTTATCTTGTCCAAGAATGCTCTTCCCATAAGGTGTTTTAACAAATCTAAGCACTGGAAATTATCATTCTGTTTGACGGTTGGCGCTGAGTGCATCACTTTTTCCCACTAAACTCAAGAGAAAATAACAGTGTACAGCCGACATTGTTACAGATTTCAATACAGCACAAATGGAATGTCCCAAACTCTCTTCCTGGTTATCTTTCACAGGCGCCACCAGGAGCCGTTGCTCGCTCTCCGTCACGTCGTGCGACGTTATTACTAAGACTGGAACGAGTTATACATCTAAAGCTGTCTCTTAGGCATATTTACAACGTGCACAATGCGTGCTTAAAATGGCGCCATCGCAGCCGCTCCATCTTCACGTGAGCTTGCACAAGTACACAAGGAGTCATCAATCCTAATAAATATTTCACGAGCCAAGTTACCCCGTTGTCGCCTGCTAATTCATAACCGTAACACAGTTGCTGCTGCGCAGTGTGTCCCAGAACCACAGGGTGTCTGTATCGTAACCGCTGTGTCCGACGAGACCAGCCCGAGAACAAGACAGCATGGAGGATGTTTGAGATATATCCTCAAAGAGCGCATGGATGCGCGACGACAACCATGTCGGTGACCTCTGAAGGGAGAGTGGAGCGACCTCCGGCAAGGTCCACCTCGTTGATTGAGGGTCTCTGTGCGTGTTTTCTGGGGTGGAAGGAGCAGGTGAATGACGAAGGGCCAGGGGAAGTCCACGTGCCGCGTTAGGGCAGGTAAGTTCTCGAAGTCCTTCGCTCAGCCATCCTTTCTTCTTCTCCTTCTCCATATTTTTTCTTTCTTTCACTGAGGATGTAAGGCGGGGGATGATTGCATGCTCTATTGGTACGAAGACAGTTTCCAGGTATGAAGAAGTATACCAGCACTTCTGTCAGACAAGGGGTCAGAAATTCGTGAACATTGCACTGTTATTTTTCCTTGGGTTTGCGTGGAAAAATGTAGTGCACCTAGCGCCAACCGTCAAACAGAAGGATATCTTCCAGTGCTTAGATTTGTTGAAGTACTATGGGAGGAGCATAGTTGGACAAGCTTATCTTGTCCATGATAAACTTGTCCAACTAAGCACTGCGTTTTCCCACGCAAACCCAAGGGAAAATAACAGCGTGGGGGTCCTGGCCACCCGCTTAGAAAAGCAGTATTCGCGCAAGATTCTTGTATTCTTGACTTGTTAGATTGTTTGGTCCATGTTGCCTGTAGCTTGTCTTTCACTGCATAGCTGGGCGATGAGCAATCGGCGTTCTGTGCGTTACCTTTCAGAAATGCCGTTGGTCATCGATGATTTAATGAATGGTGATTGGTCATCGCCGTGTTATGCGGTGAAGTTCTGTTTTAAGAGTGTATCTAAGCCATTGAATTTCATTTCCGTTGGCTGTTGATACTACAAATTAGTTCTATCTTTGTTGACACTACAAATAAATTCCTGTATTGTCGACTTGTATTGTTGAAGTTCTATTATTGGCTTACTAGATGAGTGATTCAATTGCGGTATCATCTTCCTTAACATTTAGCCTAATATATTTAACATAAATCATTTTATACGCTTACCACATTACATAATTCATTTTCCATTTCTCTTCCTACAGTAACCCAGTCAACAACCGATATACGTTCTAACATTGCCTATGTTAGAACGTTCTAACACCGCCTATATAATTTCGGAGGGATGCCAACACATTGTTCATCTAATCTTACCGTTTCCCTCCCGAGCAGTAATCTCGCAGAGAAGTACCCCCCACCCGAAGGCAGATTGCTATGCCTACCTGCCATATGCATGTATCTACCTTTTGTATTTTTGTAAGTTGCGAAACAGGTCGTAAACCTTCATACACACACAATTTCACCATTATGGTGATGACACCCGCTCAAAAATGCCGGTGTCCATCATTAAAAAATTGCGGTATTGTGGGACGTTTTGGGCTCTAAAAGCTACAATCACACGTCTAGTTGATACATCTGTTCCGAGCAAATATATAGATGGAAGAAGAGGTACCCTGAGCCTGATCATGATGATGATTCTTTCTTTTTCTTTTCTTTTTTTTTTGTTTATTTTTGCACATCAGCTACTATGGCCATAATGCGCCAATCAATGGTTATAAACAACTAGTAAAATCTGCATGTTCAAGACTAAAACAAAGAGAGGTGAAAAGCTAGTCATTAAAATTATAGAAGCCCAGTGTCCCTAAATAACTTGTAAACATTCACCTGTTCACCAGTCACGTTTGCGAACGATATGACTCGGAATGCCTATTGGTCATCACCGTGCTATGTGGCAAAGTTTTGTTGTATGAGTGTACGTATGGCTTAATGGTGTGCAGTTTGATATTCGATTGCTTGTCCCAGGAACTTTGCCAATGATCGCTGATGGCTTTTTTGAGGTGTACTTTTAGATCCTGCTAGAGGAGTTCAAAAGGTGTGATGTCTTCGGTTAATATAGTAGCAGTTGCACGATCGGTCTGTTCGTTACTGGCTAACCCTACGTGACTGCATGGGTACCTAACTGGGTAAGTATGGTACTTCTCTTACCTCAAGATACCTTCTCATCGTGGGTAGACGCCAGCCTGTCTCTCTTCATCTCACACTTACCTGCCTTGTACTTTTACTCTTGTAACTAACTTTTACTAATTAACCATCCCTTGTTGAAGAGAGAAACTTCGGGAGTATATTTGGCGTTATCGATTGTCTTTATTTGAAATACGTATCCAGAACGAACGAACGAAGATAAATAATGAAGATGTTTCTATATTACAAGGCAAAAAGGCATACCGAGAGTATACCATTATTACCGAGAGCAAGGCAAAGCAGTCAAACCAAAAACAGGGCCCACAATCGGTGGAAGAAAACAAAATTTCATTAATTTATTTTGCAACAAATGTCCCTGATGAAGAAATCGCCCATAATTCCACCCATCATCACTGACAATGCGTTCAAGCCGCAACTGTGTGACACGTGATCATATTCGACGCCCAGTGTACACAGAAGGAATTACTACTGTGCTGTCGTATTCCATTCCAGAGCCCACCAGAAGGTAGTCCACTAAACCGCTCACCCAGTTAGATTGCTGAGTGAATGGCGAGCTTGTCACAATCTCGAAGAGATTATTAGGCTACCTACTTCAGGCTACCTACTTATTATACAGCACTGCGAGTGATGGAGGACTTTGTCTTTATTCTGGTTTTTCCTCGTGTGTCTATCTGTCGTCTGCTTTTTCTTTTTACTGGAGAGGGATGCAGTTTAGACTGCCAAGGGGCTAAGGTGCACTCTAAAAACATAACTTCACCGCATAACACGGCGATGACCAATCGCTATTCCGAATGATATCTTTTATTGACCCTATTTGCTGGAAACGGTGGGCGTGCGCATTTTTTGTGACACTTATGCATAACACGGCGATGACCAATCGCCGTGTTATGCGGTGAAGTTGTGTTTATAGAGTGTGGATCTTCGATGGAGCTCATCCGTTCACCAAATTTCAACCAAAAAAGTAAAAAAAGAAAAGTTACGATTGTTAGCGAACAGTACTTATGAATAGGTGTCACAAAAAAGGCGTGCGCCCACTGTTTCCAGCAAATAGGGTCAGTAAAAGCTATCATTCAGAATAGCGATTGGTCATCGCCGTGTTATGCGGTGAAGTTCTGTTTTTAGAGTATGGAAAGGTGGCTTATGTTCGCATACCCTCTGACCTTGTGGACATTCAATGTAAAATATCCGAAGAAGGCCTCGGGAGTTGGTGACTTTTACGGAGCACATTGTCAGCTCGAGAGAGACGCGGCCTAAGGTCAAGTGCTTGGAGCGGATAAACTTTTTATCACTTTGTTAAAACTGTTGAATAAATTATAGCTACAGATCTTCCGTGCATTGCTTCTGTGGTTCTTTTATAAGGCAGTCATCTAACAGAAAGTGCACAACATGATCTATTTATACTGAATGTATTAGCTTCAAAAAATGGAGTACAAAAAAAGGATTAATTCTCTGTGTTAAACCTTCGATTTATGATGCATAATTTATACCTTGAGGTATGTATAGCACCCCTTTTCTTGAAGGTGCACAATTTATACCATGATGTACACCCTCCTCTTGTGGTATACAGTTTATACCTTGTGGTATACATTTCACTCCTCGTTTTAAAGGTGCAAAATTGATACCTTAAGGGATGTATTTTATCCTTCTCGCAGGTACATAACCTGTCCCTCAGTGGTATAGAAATTACACCTTCCAAAAGGGATATTTTCAATACCTCACCACAAGGTATGCATTTATACCTTTCAAGCGATGCACTATGAGACAAGCCATTTATATCCTAAAAGGTTTAAATTTTTCTAACAGTGTAGAGATTTACTACATGGCTGGACATGGCGGTTCTTGTCACTCTGGCGATGGATATGAATGTTACCGCAGGCTGTACCCTAAACCTTTTTGCCTCCGTACGAGGATCGAATTTGATGCCCTCAATGCCGTTAAGGTTGCGGTCTCACCGCTTTCTCAAGGACGCCGTCTTCATTCCAAGATTGGAGCGCTTGTATTTGTAGCATCCTTAAGATTGAGTTACCTATGGAAAGGTAATTCCTTGGACTATCTACCTATAATGACGGAATTTTTACAAGGCGCAACGCCACGCCAGTGTAAAGCGCCAAATAGGGTTTCTAGGAAAAGCCAGTTTCTAGGAGCACGCATATTCGAACAACATGCCCTATTTGGGCGCTTTATACTGGCGTGACATTGTGCTTTGTGAAAATTCCGTAATTATAGGTATTTAGTCGAAGGAATGACCTTTTCACAGATACCTCAAACTTAAGGATGCTACAAATAGACAAAGCTCACTCGCATGCGGTGTTCGGTCGACCCCGACACCACTGTAATGTCCGGAGCTTCACAACATGCTGAACAGCGCAACCGAACGGGGACAGAGAGGACCAGACAGGACAACCGCTGGCTAGCCCGCAGTCCAAACCCGAGAACTTTGGAAGAGAGGCCCAGGCAACCAATGACTCAGTGAGCTGTCCTGACTTCCTTTTTCTTCTTTTCTCCAAAGTGTTCCCCAGCAATCCGGCACAGCTAGCCATGATGTCGGTCTAGGACACGTAACAGTTACGTGATGCGTCCCCAAAGCCGAAACCCTCTGGCTCCGCCCAGCCATGAAGTAGAAATACAAATATAAACAAAGGAGGGACGAGAAAAAAAGACTGGTCGTTGTGGAAAGAGCAAGGAAATGAGTCGGCGTTTCGTTTTGGCTAAAGGAGGTGAACTCTTCGCACGGAAAACGGAAGCGTCTCGCTTGGTCCACATTACATGCATGCGATACTGATCTCGTAACGATAAGCTCAAATGGTTTCCGCCTAGATATTAGATAATACGCGTTCGTATTTTCAAAGATTGCAAAGAGAGATGCTGTTCGCTAACAATCGTAACTTTTTTTTTTTACTTTTTTGGTTGAAATTTGGTGAACGGTTGAGCTCCATCTAAGATCCACACTCTAAAAACAGAACTTCACCGCATAACACGGCGATGAGGAATCGCCATTCCGAATATCTTTTACTGACCCTATTTGGCTGGAAACGGGGGGCGTACGCCTTTTTTGTGACACTTATGCACTGCATAAGTGCTGTTCGCTGACCAATCGCCGTGTTACGCGGTGAAGTTCTGTTTTTAGAGTGTGGATCTTAGATGGAGCTCATCCGTTCACCAAATTTCAACCAAAAATTAAAAAAAGAGACGATTGTTAGCGAACAGCACTTATGCAGTGCATAAGTGTCACAAAAGGGGCGTATACCCACCGTTTCCAGCAAATAGGGTCAGTAAAAGATATCATTCGGAATCGCGATTGGTCATCGCCGTGTTATGCGGTGAAGTTCTGTTTTTAGAGTGCACACTGTTTTAATGGCACCGTAGCAACATTTGTTGCCCAGCAACAGCTTACTACAGTGGAGCACAAGTAAAATGGGATCTGCCTTATCATTTCCCTCCTTCGTGATGCTATTCCTGTCATGCAAAGGAAATGTTTTTTCCGTGTAGGTCGTTAATTGACTGCTTAGCCATTAACAATAGGGGATACCGATCGCATATGAAATAGGTCACGGATGAACGGCTTTGTGTGATAACCACCGTAAAACGATGCGTAACATCCATACAGTAAATTTAGCCCGCAGGGAAATAACGGTTACGCGTGGGCTGTCCTAAAAGTGATGAAAGAACTTCTATTTTTGCTTGTCTTTTTTCTTTTTTTTTTTTCTTTTTTTTCATCGAGGAAGTAAGGGCCCTTATTTTCGTCTACCGAGAATCCGCTTTACGTCACCAAATTACGTAGTAATTATTACGGAATCGTCCGCCGCCTCTACCGCCCTTGATCACATTCACTTCACCATGACCCAGAGCGATGGGGATTCGGTTGGAAAAGCAGAAAACCTTCGCACGTCATGGTTGGTTTTGCTGTTACTTGGTTGGCTTTGGCTCTTGTCACGAGTGAGGATGGAGAGAAGTCTGGAGCAGTGTTGTGGGGTCAAATTTCTCAAAGGATTCTGGAAAGGTATTCGGAGAAAGGGCGTCATGAGCACCCGGTGCCCGAGGTGCACCGCTTGGCGGTCACGGTCGATCGCGTGCCTTGCCTGAAGTGGAATTCAGGAAAGGTCAGAATATAACGATTAATCAATCGGAACGCAGGCAACCGGTAAAGAGAAAACAGCTAATTAGGGAGGTGGTTGCCAGCTGTACTCCTGGGTAAGCGTAACAACCGTGCTAATCCGTCCGACCTTGAAACGCTTTTTAAACGTTCGTTCTCTTGTTGTGTTCTTGGGATTTTTCAATCCCCCAGATCATTCCCCATTTCATCACTAGAAGCGTGGCCAAGTGCGCGAAGGCGTCACTCACTCATGCTCTAGACTGGAAGGAAGAGAGTTCGAGTCCCACCGCCCGCTGTGCTCTCTGGGGCTTTCCCTGGGTTTCCTTAAGACTTTCCAGACATACACTCTAAAAACAGAACTTCACCGCATAACACGGCGATGACCAATCGCTATTCCCAATGATATCTTTTACTGACCCTATTTGCTGGAAACGATGGGCGTACGCCTCTTTTGTGACACTTATGCACTGCCTAAGTGTCACAAAAATGCGTACGCCCACCGTTTCCAGCAAATAGGGTCAGTAAAAGATATCATTGGGAATAGCGATTGGTCATCGCCGTGTTATGCGGTGAAGTTCTGTTTTTAGAGTGTATGTCAGCACAGTTTCCGTTGAAGACAGAGCAGGACGCTCACTAACCGCCCCTTCCTGCTGTACTGTCTCTGTATGTCCTCATCTGTATGCTCCTCATGGCCTCATATCCGGTCTTAGACGACTGGTAGACGAATAGACGGAGAGTTGAATGGGGACAAAGCGTGACGATACTGTAAACGATGCTTCCATATAGGAACTGTACTGCTGCCAATCCAAAGCTGTCCACGCTGCTGCATCAGCATAGTAGGACAGTTAACGATGGACTTGTAGCAGCGCGTTTATATTTATCTACACCTCTAAAAAAAACATTTGTAGGAAATTGACAGAGACAGGAAAACGACACCCGATACCAAAGATATCGAACGCTTGACTGATAGCAGAACGCAAGCGAAAACCCCAAACACGAGCCCGAGGCGACAGCGGCCCCTTTTCTTTCTCATAATCGCAATATCTAATCCTCAAATGCTTTCTTTCACCTAATGCTGACTGTCTTATCACAAATGCTCAGTCACACACATGTCAGACGAACTGTGATAATATCCGGGACCAACCACAAGGTTTTTACAATCCAAGGAGTGGGAAAGTTTTTCCATTGTTTTTTTAATCATTTCACAACTACCTGACCAAAATGCGAAGAAACCACAAGGTGGGCAATCCCAGTGTGAACTTTTAGGATATTAAGTGGAATATCCTTCCTCTCATGCCTCTGACAGGATAATTTGCGACGCGGCACGTCACGTGACTGCACACTGTCCTTTCTTTGTAGCGACCGCAAAACAAAGACAAGGATGTTACAGTGAAGAGTATTGCAAGAAAAGGGGTGCGTGCCTTTACAGAACCTGATCGCCTTAACCTACAGTGTCACATTGACGAGGACGAAATAAATATTCTGCGTTCTGCATGTTGTGCTTTGATTTAGTGCGTTTTGATTAGACACGCGACCTCCACATGGGAAGCGCTACAAAAGCTATTGCAAATGTCGGACGGGAGCTGTTAACATCCAGGAACGCGCTGTTTGCATTCTTTGAGCACGCTTTGCCAACTCCACAGAATGAAAGGTGTGTCAAACGGAACCCTCTAAAAACAGGACCTTACCGCACAACGCGTTGAGAACCAATCACGCTATAGAACAATATCCTTCACTGTCCTGAATGGACAATGGTACATACCAAAAACGGAACTTCACCGCATAACACGGTAAGATCCAATCACCATTCGCACTGATATCATTATCATTCCTTATTGGTGGAAACGGTAGTTTTGTCACATTATACATTGATGTTAATTGTCCCAAGAAGGCGTACGCCTACACCCTAAAAACGGAACTTCACCACATGACGCGGTGTAAAGCAATCCTTCATACACATGTGTGTGAACCCTGCAGGGTTGGTAAAAAAAACGGTGGGCGTACGCCTTTTTGTGTCACTTACCTTGACTGCATACGTGACACAAAAAGGCGTACGCTCACGTTTTTTACGAATCCCCCGCGCGAACGATATCATTCTGACTGGGGATTGCTTTACGCCGCGTCCTGTGGTGAAGTTCCGCTTTTAGAGTGTAGGCGTACGCCTTTTTGGACAATTAACATATGTTGTACATTGTGTATTTACATGTGTTGCACATTACATGTGTATGTTGTAACATAAATGTACAATGTCACAAAACTACCGTAAGGAATGGAAGGAATGGTAAGGAATGATGATCTGACGTGCTATGCGGTGAAGTTCTGTTTCTAGAGTGAAGGGCTATTGACGTCAACCGCTAGAAATATTTTCGCCACCGGTATGAGAGCAGGTGAGACGAAAATGGTCGATGTCACAGCTCAAGTCGTTGGGTAGAGGCACTTTTAGATCACCGTTTTGACTGTCCTGTATCGACTATACGCTAAAGGTACTCCACACATGCTTCCATTTTCGCTCGGCCCATTCCGTCTTATTCGCCAGGAAGAACCTATTATCCACCGATTACGGACGAATGTAGCTCGAACACCGTTGGTTCTTTACAACATACACCAAGACGACAACTTCACACATAACAGGGCGTAAGCCAATCCCCAGTCGGAGTGATATCCTTCACACCCAGGCTTGGTAAAACACGGTGGGCGTACGCCTTTTTGTGCCACTTATGCAGTTATGATAAGTGATGCAAAAAGGCGTATGCTTTATGTACGCATCTACACTCTAAAAACAGAACTTCACTGCATGACACGGCGATGACCAATCGCCGTTTCGAATGATACCTTTCAGCGACGCCACTCGCTGAAAACGGTGAGCGTACAGTTATTTTGTGACACTTATGCATTGCATAAGTGTCACAAAAAAGGCGTACGCTCACCGTTTCGAGCAACTACACTCTAAAAACAGAACTTCACCGCATAACACGGCGATGACCAATCGCTATTTCGAATGATATCTTTTACTGACCCTATTTGCTGCAAACTGTGGGCGTACGCCTTTTTGTGACACTTATGTTGTGCGTAAGTGTCACAACCTCATCTCTCTCAAACCTCTTTGGGCACGTATAGAAATGTTCACATACGTAACTCACAAAAATAAATAAGTAAGCTGGGTATACACTGGAGTCATCTATCCCGGTTCTTCGTGTACCTACTTTTACGTTCTTTCTTCTTTATAAATGTTATTTTTTTCTGCAAAAGAAAAATGTTTTTTTTTTTTCGCGATTATTCTGTTCATACTCATTTTCGAGTCATCCGGCCGGGAGATTTTCATGCGGCACACCGCGTAAGTCAAAAACAGCAAGAGGATGAGCAAGTGGAACGGAGTGAAATCCAAGCAAGAAACCAGAAGAGGCAAGGATGGAGGCATTTGTCTCACAAAGCCATGTTCCCAACAATGTCTCAAAGGGACGGTCTCGTACAAAACCTTTTTAAGACCTATGCCATTCGAATCGCCATTGTCGAAAATGACACGCTGCGAATTTTTTTCACCAAAAATGCAGCAGATATTAAGTTAAACGATTTAAATTTTTACGACAACAACATCCGGTACGTCAGCAGGTACAGGAGTCTGCTATTGGACGAAAAGTGCCGCGGATCGAGGCATTAGAAAGAGACGACGGCACTCCTGGTCCCATTCAAATTTTAGTGTGAGCATTCGCCCGCAAGAAAGGCGAGCGCTGCGATCGCGCGCAAGCCAATCACAAGATCCGCATTTCTCGCGCCTTCCTGCTGACGTTTCTTTGTGTAAGAAAGGAGGGAGATGATAAAAACATGTGACATCCGTCGTCTGCTTTGTCTACTATTTTGTTAAATTTCTCGAAAACCATTGCACTCTTGCAGATGAGCTTCCGATGCAGTCTTACATTAGTACTAACGATTCTTGTTTCACCAAAGTTTCGAAATCGACCTTTCTGTACGAGACTCGCAGACTGTTAAGTCTTCTTCCGTCAGCAGTTGTTGAATACATGCGTATTCACAGATAAGTGAGGCAGCCGAATTGGAACCCAATAATAAAACAACCATTTCATGTGTTTTCATAAAACGCCTCTCCCTCTGGTAGCTTGGTCACAGCATGGCATGCCTTGGTCACATTTTGCAGCAATGCAGCCGTCGACAAAACAGTAAATAAGCATAGATTGTTTAATAAAAAGTGCAAGTGTAAAATATTTACAACATACAATTAGTGCTACACATGTGCACATCTACGAGAGTTCAGGCACATAATTAGGATGCACGACCAGGATTGGATCCTCCTCTTCAGTGACGCCGGATCCTTTCAGTCCAGACTGCGAAAGTGCAATGATCACATGGTCCTGAAAAAAAGTTCGAATCAGGAAGGAACTAAATTTTATATACCGGTATTTCCTTCTCCCAGCAGCTTTCTGCATTTTTCCATAAAGCACAGTTTTCGTGGAGTATATGAAGATAATATTATTTGGCCCTCTTCTAGTTAGCAAGCCACATCTTGACTAAGAAAAAAATTAACATTATTATTGTTGTTA
Organism: Ornithodoros moubata; assembly: GCA_029532675.1. Classification (NCBI taxonomy): domain Eukaryota; kingdom Metazoa; phylum Arthropoda; class Arachnida; order Ixodida; family Argasidae; genus Ornithodoros; species Ornithodoros moubata. The sequence goes on from JARGYV010085566.1 coordinate 14,402, forward strand.
TTAGTTGCAGAACTTTATTACTGTGTTTGCAACATCTGATGTTCGAATGACGATCTAACTATCAACTTTATACTGCCACGCATCAGAAGATAAAGCACCTCCGCAATGCCTGATGACTCAGACAGACAAGATAACGCGCTAACGTCATCGTCATCGAGAACCATCTACAGATAGCCGGATGCTGAACATTTCAGACATTCGGCCTCTACGGTGCATTCCAGAACTTTTGTACTGCAGTATAAAAGATTGCGTTACGCTAATCAGTGCAGTAGGCCAATGAACCCCTTGCGAAGTCCGCAGCCCCTGTTTATCAATTTGTCCGTGACAGTATAATCACAAATTTCTATATTATAAGGTGCCTGGTAAAAGCATTGTTCATGTCAATAGTTCCAGATATTTTGCAATGTGCAGAGACATGATCAGTTACAGTACTAAGATGACACATCAGTGAGCACTACCTACATGCCTTTAAAAATCAATCTTTTTTCATAACAACCAACCCTTTGGCACGGGTGACTCACTAGAAAATAGACACCAGGGAACGAAGGAAATCACTGAAAAAGTCGACCAGGTGCAGGATTCGAACCCCCATTTTCTGGACCGCTGGTCCAGGGCTCCATCAGTCTCTCTAGTGACCTTCCAAACATGGCCGTTGGAACAGATCACTGGAAAGTCGCTCCAGAGAGGTGCTAGATTAGCTCAACTGACTCAGCCCTGGAGCAGAAATCCAGGAAATGGGTTTCGAGTCTCGCGGCCGGCTGGGCTAGCTTTTTTTTTGTGACTTTGTTCCCTTATTGTTCAGAGGCACTTTGAGGCTTATTTCTGTCTATCTTCTTCATTTGTATGTGTTCCGGCCTCGGAACACCTCCATTCACAATGGTACCATGACCTACAACTGGCGGCTGGGGAGCACTGAATATGTCAACTGCCTTTTCTTTTTGAGTGGTTGCCTTCTAAATTGATTTCGAGAGAAATGCAATATTATAATCTCCCCCCCTCTCTCGCTGCCGTTCTCTTTCCAGCCTAAAAAACCACCATCAGACAACGATCTGGCTACAAAATATACATTGCACTGTTAAGAACACGCATGAAAAACAAAAAACGCTGCATCAACCACAAATGTCACAACGCTGATGATAAAGGAAAAGCGATACATGCATTTATTACAAAAATTCTACCGCAACAATGGAACACGAAATGCCGCAATGTCTTCTGGGAGATTTCGTTTCGACTATTACCACGCCAGTTCATCCGGAACGACGATCCAGAAAACAACCTACGACCTTAACATGCAGCACATAGTGCGAGAACACTTACGTGATGAACAAGCCTTTCGATGACTTTCTCCACGACGGTCTTTTTCAGGATGAGGTCCTCTTCAGTTTCTATCTCGGCCTCCACTTCTTTCAGATACCAGTTGATGAGTTCCATCCTCCTCGTGCCCTCCCCTTTCTCTTCTGGGAAAACGTCAGAGACAACATCAACATATGACGACAACATCAACGTGCCGCTTTCTTCAAACTGCGCGCGCGAGTGGCCTTATACCAACCTTCCGCTCTGCTCTCCTCTTTGAGCAGGTGAAGAACGAGAAGATTCGAGATCTTCTTATACTCTTCAAAAGGCAGCACGAGTTCCTTCTGCTGTTTGGGCCTCTGCGATGCACTTCCGGAAACGTGGCTTCCGTCCTGAAATAAGAGGGTGTGGTAGTTTCTTAGTGGTTCACGTGAAACTGGTGTCACTTCAGCCAGCAGAGATGGCTAAGCTCAAATGGCCAAAGAGTGCAACTGGTACATGACTCTAAGAGAACCAGAAGCTTAAAACAAAAAGAAAAACGTACACACACAAAAAAATAATAACAACAACAACAACAAAAATAATTTGTGGGTTTACGTCGCGAGACAACTGCGATCATGAGCGAAGCCACAGGGTAGGACTGCGGATAATTTAGATCACCTGGGGATCTGGTGGTGCCTGGAGCAAGGTATAAGTTTCTCAATTTTAGCTTGAGTTTTTTTTTTTTTCACTTAAAATATGACAAAAAAAAAATAAATAAACCAATAAAGCCGGAGGCAAATGGCTGCCAGTGCATGGCATTTCACGCAGGTTAGAATCCCATGCTCTGTCGAGGCGATTAAAATGTGTAAAGTTTTCACGACTAATCTTCTGCCTAAGTAACCTAAGAGGACGTACCAGGTACGGCTCATGTCCGTATCACGATTTTTAGGAATGTAGATGGCGTCGCAGGCAGAACCTTAGCACGCCGTGTGCATGCGACCCTGCAAGCACTGTGTACGTATGAAGCCACTATTTTAAAGGTGCCACACCCTCTTGCGTTGGTGGTGGTGCGGTACAACGTCCGACTTGGGAACTAAAGGTTCAAGGTTCGATTCTGCAGTAGTATTTGTTCATTCTTTTTACTTCCTTTTTTTTCTGTTTCAAGTGATAG
>JARGYV010085569.1:0-41064 GCA_029532675.1 Ornithodoros moubata
TGTCATGGGGAATAACTTCATGACCCCTGCACTTTGCGAATGAACATGTTATGAATGAGCACTGCCACTAAAAGGTATTGGATTGCATGTAAATTCCTGAAGCAGAAGGAACACAAAGGCTTCTCCCACTTCATTTTTTAGACGTTATTCTCTTTATAACAGACAGATATACTCCAGTACCTTCTGGTGAAGGGCATTAATCTGCTTCGCTGACTCTTCCAGCTTCAGCTGTAGGGTACTCTTCTCAGCGATGGCTGTTGCCAGCTCTTGGCTCTTGTTGGAAAGATCCTGATCCAGGGCACTGCACTTAGACTGCAGCTTGTTGCTCTTCTGGCGCTCGCTCGTCAAGGCAGCTTCCAACTCCCTGCACTCGTTGCTCTTGCTGGCCTGCAGGGTGGTCACCTGCAACAAATGTTTCATTCCTTAGCAAAACTGCCCCTCACTGCCATGGAGAGTCTAGTAAGTCAGTGCATTCCAAGTTTTCTGTGTTTTCTGGTTATATTTCCAGATAAATCCAAGGTTTAGGGAGTCATGTTTATTGAGAAGGCTATAAGAAGGTAAAATCGGGTCGTACGGGGTCACAGCATGACGTGAAAAATATTCCTAATCTTTATGATGAGAATAAAATAAGTGTAAGCATGGAATATGCAGCGTCAGTGTAAAAAAAAGTGCTTAATTAAGTAACTAGTCTCTCGGTCTTTTAAACTCTATAGAGTAGAATCTCTTTCAACGTCATCTGAAGCGACGACAAACATTTGTTCAATATATCGGACGTTCCTTTACTACTGATAACGTACATACGTGATGTAGTACGAATGCAAAACCATGCAATTCTGAGAGTCCTGTTCAGTTTAAGTCGCAATTCCATTTAAGAGATTTCCATTTACCAAGAGTTCACTGTAGCTGTGTGTGAGACAAGACATATACTCAGAAAAATAGCTGTACACACAGTACTATACAATATAAACCAAATTTTTGTACCTTACGTAACATAATATGGACACATACTAATGCGCATTTCACTCACTTTCTGCAACTTCTCAGCTATGCCGTCAAGGTCTTTAACTTTCTCTTCAAGCTGAGCTTTGTACTTGTCTAGATCCGTCTGCAAATGATTTCTCGCTGTTTCGGAACGGCTCAAGGCATCCCGCTGCAGCGAAGCAGAATCACGATGAACACCATAACGCAGACAACTTCAACAAAAAACGACTCACGCTCTGCCGAAGATCAGACTCCAATCTTTGAAGGTGCGTCTCATTAGTTTTGCACGTCTCCTGCAGTGACTCTGCCAGTTTGCTAAGTCGTTCATTTTCCAGACTTTTCACCTGCAGCTGAGTGGAAGCTTCCTGCAGTTCTTTATGGAGGTCTTCTATCTTACGCTGAGCATTATCGTTCGCCTGCACGGTCGCCCTTTCCTGTGACGCCACTCGTTCCACCAGTAGTGCCTGCCGATGAACCCAACGACACTCGTGAGTTTGGATGAAAGTGAGGGATTGTTTTGATATAGGATGCAACTCACGTTTTCCTCCTTTAGCTGCGAGATGACAGCATTTGAACCTTCCCCAGCTTCGATCTGAAAGTGTAGCCTGAACCGTCAGCTCCCAAACAAGTGAAAGGAAGCCTCCGTGACATCAAGTTTTTGACACTCTGAAAACTCGATAAAAAGAACACGACATATGATGCAGTACCTTTGCGTAGAGTTGGTCACGTTCCGTTTCCAGCCTTGCCAGCGATTCTTTTAACCTGGACATCTCTCGGTCCATCTTCTCCATTTTTGTGGCGTTACCCTCTATCTGTCTCTTCAGTCCCTGCACCTCATTCTCCTTCTCCCAGCACTCTTTTTTGAGGCTGTCATTGACTGTGCCCTGAAAAGATAGTCCCACTTAGACTGTGCAGACTACTTGGTCACTACACCCACCATTTCTTCCTGCTGGGCCTTTGCCTTTTCCAAGTGCTCATAAATGATGCCAAGTTGTGTTTCTTTCTCCCTCAAATCCTGCATCGTCTGAAAATGAAGGCAAAGAGGACGCCGTTAGTACCATTCAATTACATGTGGCTGCAAGAATCATGCACAATAGCCTTTAGCCTACGTCTTCATTTTGTTCTCATATTTTTACGAGACGATGAGGAAGCTGACACGACGGGCGTGGGCAGAATATACTCTGGCCAGACTGATGGACAATAAAGCCTCGACTATTTGCATACATTTTACTTTACGGAGGTGCAAGGCACATAGTCTCTAGTTTCACCGTGACAAATGAATTGTTGTGGAGCAAACATATTGTTGGCCAGCAAATTTATCATAACCTGGGAAACATATTTGGGAAGATAGATAACACTGCAAAAGAAGAAATGGCATTACAAGGAAATACACAATAATGTAACATCATAGGACAAGGTGGTGTTTTCCAATTTAAAAAAATTCAGACCTTTAGGCAGTCGGCAGTCTACAAAAAGTGGAGCTAATAAACTGGAACTTTAGCTGGACGATTTCAGATGGATCTCATGTTGCACGCTAAAATTAGACTCTGACGCTCTTACACGTACAAAATGACGGCAACATTCCCTGAAGGCATAAGGCAAGCGTTGATGCTATTAAAAAGTGGAGAATGCATGCAGCAGGAATAACTGTGCAGTGAACCTTGGCCTGCTCATGAAGCAGAGTCGCATTTTCTTCCTCCTTGTCCCTCAAGCCTTTCTCCAGCGCAGAACGTTGTTCCACCAACGCTGTTCCCAACTGAATGTGTTCTCCCTCCATTGCTTCCATTTTAGCTTGCAACTGTTTGTGAGAGAAAAATGTCACTTATGACTGGCGTAGATGCCAAGAGAGAGAATTCACAGTTTTCAATTGATTGCTGAGCAGCTGATTGTTCATGTTCTCAGCGTTGAGGGAATCTGAGATAGATGCCAGTTGCGAGTTCTTGCGTTCCATTTCCAGACGGAGCCCTTGGAGTTCTTCCCTGCACCTTTCCAGCTCCTGCTTCTGCTTTCTTTCCAGGTCTTCTTTCTGCACGATGTTCATTTTGGCAAAAGGGTTTGACAAACAAGAATTCCGAGAACCGCTGGAACATTAAAAGCATGGCAATTTTCTTCTCCACAAGAATGCTGCTTGTGGCAAACAAAGTGTGCCCAGGTGGTCCCTGAACTGTGTACTTATTTCGACACTCACTTGTCCCAGTTTTTCTCTGAGTTCCTTCACTTGTTCCATGTGCTGCTCCAAAGCCCCTTGAAGAAGACCGCTGCTAGACGAATGGTCCAATAGGGCCGCCTTCAAACTGCACAGATGGCGGCACAAGGCGTGAAACTTACAGTTGGGGTGTCCACGGTGAGCATGTTCACCTTTCGATCTCCTCTTCCCTTGGAGCCCTCTCCAGGGCTCTTTCTAGCCGCCCTTTCTCTTCCTGCAGCCTGCAGACAAGTCGTAAACTCTCAGTCGATGTTGTCTGTATCCATAAGCAACAAAGCTAGATGAACCCCACGACGTCTGCGGTGGGCCTGACTGGCTTCCCCCCTCCCCCCTTGCAACTGAAAATGGTTGTAAAATTCTAACCCACAGCCAAAGTATATACCCATGAAAGAGAGAAAGCAAGAAATTAGTCACACCAAGAGTTACATCGGTCCAAAACTCCCAAATGTGCCCAAAAATCAAGGTCAGCCAATATATCCAGTTTTACGGCGTAGTACACAGCAGCAACACGTCATTGGCAGCATACGACATACCTGTCTGCCAAAAATTCACTTACAGCGTACAGCGTTCTTGGAGGGCAACCTGCTCCATTTTGAGATTATGGTGTTCACGATCCAATTCCTCTAATGCAGCTGAAGTCTTCAACCTGGAAGCAGCAACCCTGTTCTAGATAACCGTTTCCTATGCACTTGATCCAATGCAGTGCCTTACCTGTCCTCTTGCTCCTTCTCGCTCATCTGTGAAAGAGAGCATTTAAAGAACAATATATCCACAACAGTTTATAGACAGGATCCTAAGAACTGCTAAGAACTATTGTTATCATTTCACGCTAAGAACCGTTCTTAGCGCTTTTATCTCCTGCTCCTAAATCGCAGAATAATAAAGGTAGGTAAAAGCTAGAAATTCAGGAGCGTCGTAGCATTCAGTGATGCAGTCCACCGTAGTGATTGAGCAGAAGACGAAAGGTGGAACTTTCTCCTCAAAAGGGTCTTTCGTATCAATGTTTTCACCTCATAAACCTAAAAACACAAAGTTCTATTTAGAGATGACTCACCAAGGTTGTTTGTTTCTCAGCCATCTGTGCCAGCTGTTGCCGTAGTAGCACCACCTCCGACATTACTGCAAGAAACAGCAGACGACAGATCTAAAGGTTTTCAGTGCTTACAGGGCCACTGAAGCATATTCCAGGTCAGAGCCTGATCAAGCAAAACACAGTAAAAATTGGCATGGTGTGCCTTGAACTTTGCCACATTCACTAGAGAAAAAGTGAGAAGAACAGGTAGCTGTCTCGGGGAGATATGAACGGCGCTTGTGCAAATATGAATCTGGCATAGAGATTCTAAAGAAGCAATTCTGCCTCAAAAGTGTAAGAAAAAAAGACTTCTTACATAGCGACTTTCCCTCCTCCAGGGCTTTCATCTGGGCACGAAGCATCTCTTGCTCTGCCTGAGGGGAAAATAATGGAACCGTACCTCAGATACCAATGCAGACACAAACCCTCGTGAGAAGAGAAATTTATCGGCACAATGTATACACAGAGATGGACAGTCCAACGCAGCCATCGACTGCAATGCCTTGAGTCAAAGACCAGAAGAGATTAGCATGCTGCTTGCTTGCCACATAGAGCCTTGTCTCCAGAGGTTTCTTAGGCACCATCAAACCTATCCCCCAGAAATTTGCTCTAAACGTTTTCTTTTTCTTTTAATTCACGCTTACTAATATCGCCTGTCCAGCCAAAGCTGTAGATGGTGTGAGAGGTGGCCTACCACATCTGGGGTGGACTTTTCCAAGACAATGTCCTGCAAGCGAGAGATTTCCTTCTTGAGCTCCTCTGTGTACCACCTCTCTTCCTGCAAGAGGGAACCTCCCCTGAAACGCCAGCAGTATGTATACAACAAAGCACTGAGCTCCGAGACACAAAGCAGACTTTTCAAGTCGACATTTTATGCAAGAAACTTTCAGAAAGCAGAGAAGACTGCTGTAAGGGGCACGGACAACACGTCACCGAGAATCTAGTTGCTCGTCAGAGCAGCTGAAAAACAATTTGAAGTGATTATAGACAATTGAGAAGGTAAAACAAAGAAGGTTTCTGGGCATCATTTAAATGGTGCTGGAAATCCCATTTTTAAAAGAAATAGCAATCCAAAGCACAGCATAATACACCAGAGCATGTCCTCCTTGATCACGTGATATACTAAGTGTACCTTAAGTGAAGTGTCCATCTCAGATAAGTCTTGCCGGAGAGTGTCTTCATTATTGCTGGAACAAAGTCCAAAATCGTCCACGCACAGCTCCAACCCAACCTTGTATAACTTACCCTTCCTCCTGTGGGAATAATAAGAAAAAAAGGAAAGGTTTCAAATAACATGCACAAAAGGCCCAAAGTACAACCGGCAGCTACTTGAGCATACTCGGCTGACTTTGTCAACTAATGAATGTTACTATGCTACTGAGATACGTCTGCGGTTCCATGTGGCCACAACACCAAGTTCAGAAAAATGCTCCCATACAGTAGGGGATAAACAATATCATCGTGAATGCTGTGACATGTATACTAAACACTTTCTAGCATGCGTCACAAGCAAATGTACATCACCAGACACAAATTTGTGCAGCATAGGTTGAATATGATCTTGTGGTATATGAAACTCAGTAACTGCTCCCCAGTAATAAAAAAAAAAAAAAGTGCTACTTCCGGTCTCTCAGTTTTGAAATTATTCGGCACTGTAATCTCTCATCTCATGTTTTCTGCATTTCGTGTTTCCTCATGTTATAGTGAGCACTACGAACGATGGCACAGAACCTTTGAAACATGATGCCTGGCGAAATGGCTTTGGAGGGCTGCTTCTGATCCCAGTCGCATCTTGCAAGCAGGACATACAAGTGCGCTGCTACCACTAATGACGTCGATGTGGCTCGTCTCGTAGTGGTCCTGGAGGGCTTCAGCAGATGGGAACGCTCGCATGCATGATGGGCATAAGAAACCCTGAATAAGCAAAGAAAGCATATATTAATTCTGTAGGCGGTTACGTTAAGTGTCATGCTCTTCCACGCCTGCGCTCCTGGAGACTCCACTCTAACAGAAGGTAAGTTAAGCAAAATAAACGGACCTCCACCTCAGCTGCATCGTTGCGGCTTTCTTGTGGATCAGGTGAAGACGCTGGCGGGGGAGTGGTTGGTGATGCTGAAACCTGTACGCTCGAAGATATGTTATACATCGCAACAACAGTAAAGCAATTCCTTGAACGAGTGAGATGCTCACCTTGGGATCTGATATTCGGTTTAGGAGCTTATTGATGTTAAACATTGTCCCTGCCACAGATGAGACCCTCACGGGAGATTAATGACAAGCTAGAGGTGGAAACGGCTACGCTTGGCTACTTCTGCGGCTTACCTTCCTTGACACGTCTTGGATCTTTATTACTGATTTTCGATCTCATTTCTTCTGGACTTGTAAAAAAAAAAAAAAAAATCCTCAGCTATAAGCACAGAACATAGTCAGTAATAAATAAATAATGGTATAATAAAATGGCCTAATAAAATATAAGAACAGTGATAGTTTCTTCAGCCGTTGGTGATGGGAGCTTTGGCGGCAGTTTCAAACTGGGCGTTTGCAGTCCATGGTTCTGAAGGAAGTTTTCGACCATCCCGCCTGGATGTTTACTTGAAGCAGCTATGGCACGCGAATATATGTGGGTGATTTATTATTGGGTCTGACGCAGATTCCCACACATTCATTTGAACAGCTTCTTTACTGTATGGTTGGTTGTCTTGCCATGGCCACTATTCATGAATATTGTTTTTTTTTTATCCATATTTTAGGACAAGCAATCTCCTCCGTAACACTCCGGAAACACGATAAAAAGAGCACAACATATGATGCGGTACCACACCAATGCCAGCCAGTCAAGTCAATGCCCGCAATATCAGTGTTACCTTCATTCGTTTCTTCACTAAAGTTCTGTCGTGCGGACGTTGTTACGATTCACGGAAATTGGGCAATTGCGTTTTGTGATACCCGCGCGATTTGTCAGTCCTGTCTGGCCAATGTTTGCGATAAGTGACGGTGGGTCAGAGCTCGAAGTCGTACCAGGAGTTCCAAGTGTGCACATCAATACCATAGTTAGAGCTTTATTTCACACACTCGGTGTGTAGTAAAAGTAATTGGGCTGTGAGACTTTGGGGATAGAGGAGAGTCAAAATGAGAGGCTGATGTTATTGGCATTTGCTCGGGCTGTTGTTCAGCACAGATTTATACATTTTTCCTGATAAGTGCTTAGATATATACACAGCATCACATGATTGGGAAATAAGCATAAACTATTAAAAAGATGTAGTATTGGACACACTTCTCTGTGGTTACTATCTTGTCTGTAGAGATCTCTAAACATCAGGTATTTGTGTTGTCGTGCAACAACCTTAACTTTCAATATCCAGCCAAGTTATGCAGGATGCCCATTTTTCTTTTTATGGGAATTCAGTTGTGCAATCCAGATTTATCTCTACATTAGCATACAGAGACGTGGAGCCAGGTCAATCCGAAAGAAAAAAAAAAAGAAAAGAAATGGCATTCTATGCAGAAACAAGTTCCCCATATTTTACTAGAATGTTGTCTAAATTCTGTCTGGCATTCCAATGCAGGATGAGGTCGTGCTGTAGTAAATGTGGAAATGTCACTCTCATCATTATAAAGAATGTGTTGAGACGATGTTTTGGACCTGCCACGCAACCCAAAATGGTAGATATTTGTAGAAGCTGTAGAGGTGCAGGAAAACTGAAACAAAATTACCAGGGGTTGACTCTGAAGGGGGCTTTAGTTCTAGTTGAAGTCATCACTCCCTTTAGTTATCACTCATTACCACTCGGGGCACCCTTTTTTACTAGGAATCTCCTGTCTCTAGTTGCAGGCACGTCTGTACAACAGGCAGCAGCCGCAAATCCCACCAGCAGCATTTTCCTTCTTCCTAAACGAGGCACCAGTGTCTGCTTCAAAGAGAGGCTCTTTGTCCAGTCCTTGTAGCATATTATGCCTCAAGAAAAATACTCGGACCATGCAGGAGGCTTTCAACTGTGCGAAGCGAGCACAAACTTCCTGGCGCATTCCAGCCAGTTAACATGCCAAGAAACAGACAAACAGGGAAACACTCACCCGAGACAGATCCTCTTTTAAAATTTTAAATAGGATGGGCTTATTTTATGCTTATTGCTGCAGATTGACTGTCAATTGTCAATGATTCACAATGTACTCTTCATCGAACGTCAACTTTTTGCACACACTAATGTCTTTTCAAGTTCTTCTATGTGTAGGTTTGCCACATTGCCTGTAGCCTTGAATTTTGCCCAGATGTTTTGAGCAATTTCTACATTGCCAATCCTTGAGTGAAGAAAGGCCAGACTGTAGGCAGCATCCTGGTTGCCTGTGTGCAAAATAGAAAAACCAAAACTTGCTTGTCAGCGAGTCCTGGCATCAGTGGCAATTCCAGCATCACATCATCGTTAACACTGTAATGGTAAAGTGCTAACATTCTGGCATTTGGTATAAAGTCACTTGGAATTGACCGGCAACTTAGTGCCTTCAGTTTGTGCATTAACCGCAGAACACCGCCTTTTATAGAAAATGCTTGGCAGTGAATATCGTTCGTAGCTGTTATGAATTATCTTTCAGGCTCACTAATAATTTGTTGCTGGGAAACAGTGATACGCAAACCGCGAAACTCGAAGCACGTAATAACAAATGAGTGAACCACCTGGTGCTGAGATGTAGGCTTTGCCAAGATGATCTAAAGCGTCGTCGAGTCGATCTTGCAAGGCATACACCAGCCCAATGTTGACGTGCACCTGGCAGCAGAACAATCCATCCTTTGGATCCAGTTTCCCAAGGACACTGCAATTTCCTTTTTTATTAGAAGTTATCATTACCTAAGTGCCAATTTTCCACCTAGGATAATACTTATTACTTCAGAGTTTCCATCAGAATCATTTCTAGCCAACATTACTCCTAATGCCAACGGAAACACAGCAAACCTAATACAAGCAAAGTTCCAGTTCTTCAGCTCCCATTGTGCGTAACTGGTCAACAAGCTTATGTGATATAAAATAAACATTAGAAGAAGAATCAAAGAGGATATGCAAAACATCTGCGCAAACCAAAAAATCAACCCACCACTGAAGGTCATCGAGAGCAGCTTCATATTTCTCTATCCGAGCCAGGGCAACTCCTCGATAGAACCTCAGAGGAAGCTCATTGAATGCGACCATCGCAGTGCACACCTTGGAGCAGTTCTCGTAGAGGCCGCTTTTTAACAAGCAGAAGGCTCGCTGCTCTACTATTTCCTGAAAACTGGGAACCGGGAGGGAGTTCACAACGGACGACTCGTCCTGGTTAAAAAAGGGAGACGACACAGCTCTAAATGTGTTTGCCAGCAACAAAGCTTGGTTGTTTAAACCTTGGTGCAGGAATCATCAAGCAAAGCATCGCAAATCTGTTCATAGTGGGCAGCTGCAATCTGGTAAAGCCCTCGGCACTGCAGGTGGTAAGCGACGTGGTACAACAGAGAAAGCCAGGGGGTCACGCTGCCGACCGACACTTGCAGCTCGTGAACACCGCACAGCAGCACTGCTTTCTGGTGGCGCATTTTGTACGCTTCCTGCAAGCCCAGCGAGTGCTTCACTGGATGTCTGCTTCGAAATGGAATATTTACTCAAACTGGTATTTCCATTTCTATCCCAAATGACTCTTTTCTAAGTACGTACCTAAGGAAGAGGTAAATATTTTGTGGTGAGACCTCTTCAAAATCGAGGTATATGGATCACAAAATACACTCGACTAGACTTGTCCGTTGCCCCTCGGTACTCTCGGACTATACTTTTTAGAGTATTTTTTGCTTGTATGTGAGTTTCATTTCGGTGGTTCCAAACTGACTTGCATTTCAACTTGGTCGTCATACGAACCTCGGAAAGCAGCCGAAGGAGCTCGATGTCCGAACGTCCCTTTCTTCTGAAGCATGCCGCGATATTCCACAATGCCAACAGATTATTCGAGTCCTGTCTCAGGGACATGTGAAAGTACTGAATAGCTGAAGCCAACTTGCCCTGTAACAGGAAAAAAGGAATCTCTCTTTTCTAACGGTCACTACAGCATTCTAAGTGTCCAAGTCACAAGGTCACCTTTCCTGCCAAATAACAACCTGCAAGGTTGTACAAGAATGATCCGCTGACCGATTCGACAAGCTTTGCGTCGACAGGCATTCCTTGCTTCCAAGCGAGGTAAGCTGCATGGAAGGAATGTATACAAGATGTCCGTCCCTTCATATCACTGCAACTTTCTTAAAACTTTTATTTGGAACTACTGTAGTGAAGATGATAAACAGTACATTCCCATCATCTTCACTTCACCATCTTATGTGGCAAGCTTCTTGATACCCCATGGCATTGTACTACTTTCTGACCTACATTTGTTTCATTAGCCAACTCGGTAGATAATAATGGGATCTGTAACTACCATTTATTTTGAATGCAAGACTTGCCACACAATGCCATGCCCTGCCGTACTGTAGAGCTGCAAGTTTCATGCAACATTACTTTATCATTAAAACCGATTGCATTCGATTTTGAAATTAGATTTTGGAATTCACAAACTCAGCAAGCACAATTTGAAAGTATGATTTTGACAGTACAATCCTGGGCGAGTGGAATGCTGCTCATGCATTTACATATTACGTACAAAGCCACTGCATAAGCACACTGATGCAGAGGTATTACCTCTAAAATATGTGATATACGGCACGAGTGCCAGACAATCCACCAGCTGAAGACAACTGTCTGCGTCGGAGAGTCGACCGCTGACATAGTGGCCGATTGCGATTAGGATGCTTCCAAGAGACTGCAATGTGGAATGGTCACCTTGATGGGCCGCTCGCAGCCAATCTCCCTGTACAAAGCACAAAGTGTGTACACCATTTGCCGTTTTCCTACAGCCTTTGCTACAGACCATCACCGAACCATGGTAAAAAAAAAAGTCTTTCCTGATGATACTGCATTTTCAGCTTCAATACATCTTGCAGTCAAATTTACAAGAGCTGTCGTTAGTGGTCAAGTTTACGATCCATCCAAATTACAAAGTAACCGTCAGTAACTGATTCACGGCTGATATTTCTGAGCCAACGAAAGTTTGAGTACCTTCTCTTGTGGAATGCCGACAGATGAAACGGTGGAAATCCACAAGAGGCTGTCGTCCAGCTCCTTTTTACCAAGTTGTTGTTTAATAAAGCCGCAGGTTGCGAGCATGAAGGGCCAAAGTGCATCCTTTTGCATTACTACAAAAAAGAAACAGAAGAAAAAAAAGTAACGGACACGGTGGAGAACGGCCGGTTCACCTTTGAAGCATTCCGCGACACGCCTGAAAACTGCTAACAATTCGTCCTCCTTGATGAAGCTCGGATATGGAGATCCGCAAAGGCGCAATGCTGTTCCGAAAGCACAATTAATACGGCACCGATAGAATTTTACAACTGCTGTACCTTTCCTCAGAAGAATGACGTAGTGGTTCGTCAGCTTGGCTGCGTCTATGTGAGTGCAGGTGGATTCATTGTAGAATATGGAACAGCCTAGGTTGAATAAGCTGTCGGACGCGTCTGCAAACGCAGAAACCTTAGTGTTGGTCGGCTGTGCAAGGGTTTAGGACTGTTTACCTTGTACTTGTTCAAATAATTCCACTAAGCCATACGGTGAAGTCTGCGTGTCACTGCTCAGCATCTGTAAATATGTACCAGGAAGGTAACATATTGCATCGAAAATTGTTTTTGACTTGTTTACCTCTAGTTCGCAAACCCGTATGTTGTGTAAAATAATGAGGTCTTGTGCGAAGTTGTCATTGTCTTTCAGTTCGGTGAGTAGCTTGTGACAATGTCTGATGCGGCATAAACGAAAACACTCGGATATTTCCTGAAACTTTTCTTCGTTCATATTTCCTGCTTTTCCCGCCCTTGTTTACACCAGTGTTGCTAACTCATGAAAGGGGCCAACGGTCAGAGCACAAAAATGTACTGTACACTTGCACGCGGCGCACAAATAACCGAATGTGAACGACTATGACTGAAGAGAGTAGGAAACTGAAACTTGATTCTACTACTCTCTTCTGTGTGTACCTCCTATACCGTACGTCTAGGTTAGTTCTATTATTTCTAACCCATGTTTCAGTAGCGTTAGAGCAAAACCAAAAAAATATGTATTGAGGGATTTTATGGAGATTTCATGAGAGAAGGTGCACAACTCTGCTGAACATGGAACGGTTGTAGGAATGATCCTTGCAGAGATGGACCTCCTAACCCCCACCTCCGGCTTCACCACACTAATGCAGATTACGTGAAAGTCTTTGTGGGTTGCATTATGCCCACTTTACATTTTACGATCGCTGCTTTTGCGATACTTTTGCTTTAGGGTGAGGGGGCATTGTTTAGGTGGAAAAATGCTTGGGGTCCATCTGCTGGCTGTTACTCTCAACCTGATGTTTAATACTGTGCCACATACACTGCTGCAGATTGCCAATGCTGTTCCTATCAACACAACTTTCTCCTTCACTGCTGCTTCTAGTACTTTTCTACGTTGTGCAGCCTCCACTCATGTCACTCACACTTCCAGCTGCACAACAATCTCACAACAGCAAAGACAAGCTCACACTGCATGAGCTGCACATTTAATAAGGCAACAACTTTATTTTGGCTTCATGCAGACTCCATTGAATGGCTGTCAAAAGTTTTTCATTCCTGCACATTTTTTTTCCTTTCCATACAACGTTTCAACAAAGGCTCAAAAAAAAAAAAAAAAAAGCTCTTCCTAGTCACAACAACCATGCACCTCCTGAACATTCGATGCAAAATGGAATGGCTTAGAAGTCACACAACGGAGTAAACACACCTCGTCGAATGTGCAGCCAAGTACTACATTGAAACAAACGCATACAACCACGTTTTTTTAGGCTACTGGCGAAAACACCCGAGCGTGAATCCTCGTACGGGAAGAGGTGAGGGGGGGGGGGGGCTTCACCAAGCAACAACATTTATTGTTTTTCTCTACCTCAAGTGCTTGCGTTATTTTTATCTGTACACGTCCTAAGAGAGGGGGAAAGAAGCCGCTTGTGATTTACATTTTATACATGTAACTTAATATAAATAGGGGGAAAATGGGGGCAGCGGAATTTTGCGCCGAGCGCTGCAATGCAGTGTGCCAGCAAGAGTAGGAGAAGGGGGAGGGCAGAGAGTGGGCGGCAATCTCAGAGTGCCCCAAACGGGTCGTTGACAGACGACGCCGGGGGAAAGGCGCTACCCATCATGGCAGCAGTAGGAGCAGCAACAGTCGGTGCCATGCCCATTCCCTGGAAGAGAACAGGATTTGGACTAACGACAAATGCCGGAAGAGAGGAAGTCGTCTTACGTGGAAGGCCTGCTGTGGCTGCTGGGGTGCCAAGTGGGGAGGGAAGTGGGGATTCCATTGGCCTACAGGTGGAGCAGCTCCCATCGGCTGTCCCTGAGTAATGCGGAAAACACATCATGTGCCAACATTTGTAAGGAACGGATAGAAAGAGACGAGGTACATACTGCAAAGGCGTGCTGTGGAGACCCCCCCCAGGGCATGCCTCCCATCACCGGTCCGCTCGCTGGCACACCCATCGGCACCCCCATCGGAGCACCCATTGGCACTCCCATTGCTGCACCCACCGGTGTTCCCATTGGAGCACCCACTGGTGCTCCCATTGGTCCACCCACTGGACCACTCTGTGGTACACCCATCACCCCACTGGCCGATGCACCCATTGGAGCCATAGGGACCATGGCTGGAGGGGCCCAATTGGAGCCCCCAGTCTTAGACGCTGGCTTAGGGGATCCCCACTGGTGACCGCCGCCGGCTGTCCTGGAAAAGCAGTTTGCTCACTTTTGCATCACGCATGTAGGAAGACCTAAAGCTGAGCCGGGAGGCATACTTACTTGCGCATGGCTTGCTTTGGGCCGTTAATGTCCAGATTCTGGGCCAAGCTCGCCAGAGTGGAATCCAGGTCCCCCTTGATGATTCCTCCCCCTGTGCGCACATCTCCCCCAGATTTGCTGACCATCATCCCCAACGGTGCTTTCGGCTGGAGGACGTCTCCAAAAGAATCTCCACCTGCACGGGCACAGACGTTGACTGTGGCACTGACCCCCTGAAATTGGCGGCCGTGCCTAGCAACCGGCGAGCATCACCTGGAATCGATCCTGTAACACTCCTGGCCGGTGACGAAGCACCGGAGGCAAAACCGAATGGCTCAGGTGTTACAAATGGAGTTGCAGTCAGGGAAGGAGGCTTGCCTCCCCCCATCGCTTGCTGTATTGCAAAATTTAAGTCGTCCAGTGCCGAAGGAGGCCTGACCTGTTTGACCTCCTCACGATCAAAGGCAAACAGATCGCTGGCTGGTGGTGCGGTGCTGGCTGCAGAACCAGCGGTACCGCCAGCGCTGCTGGCAACGGTACCGATGACAGTCCCAGTAACAGCAAACGAGCCGGGCACAGTGGCAACACTAGGTCCAAGAGTACCACCACCACCACCACTGCCGCCACCAAAGGGATCCTTCCAAGCTACCGTATCTTCCTTTGCCTCCTGCTCGGCAACTTCCAGGTCCCCAAAGCCAGGTTCAGGCATGTGCGAAAGAATAGGAGTTGTGCCTGCACCCCGCATGAGTTCCGTCGTGGGGGACGGGGAAGATGACCGAGCAACGGGCGCTTCCAAAGTGGGAAGCATCAGGCCAACAGGGGATGCTACCGTTGACAAGAACACACTTAGTCATCAGGGTTGGGGGTCGTGGGTCGTTCTGGACACGAATTGCTTTCAGTGTTTCACTACAGCTCGACATTAGTCCGTATGATGGTTTTTGTGGCTAGAAAAGCTACTGGAAGCGGGCAAAAAGAGTGCCCAAAAATTTAGTGCTTACGGAACCCAAGACCACCTCCCCACGTAAAAGAGCACAACCAACTACGGGGACGAAGTAAAGTGAGGACAAGACCAAACCTGGTTTTCCTTGGTCGGCTTGGAAGAGAAAGCAACAGATGCCAAACGTCAGATAACGCTGACACACGAACCAGTTCTCGAAGTAACAAACGTGCAAGCCTCAAACAAGGAATTGAATACAGGGAAGGACAGAAGCACGTTGGACCAATGAAAACACAAAAGGGGCCGAGAGGAACAGAAAAACGCACAAGGAACTCTTGCCATCTTTTCACATCAAGAGGACCGAAAAACATCAGCGACTCAATGCAAGCAAAAAGACCATTTTTATTTACGGTCTCGTACACTCTAGTGCACCTACGTGGCCATGCCATAGAACTGCTTCAACAGAAACAACGGAGTGAAGCAGAAGAGGAAGACATGCTCAACAAAAGGATAACATGCAGACAAAAAGATGCCAATGCTTCCATAAAGCTTGCAGCAGAACCTACCTGAAGATGCTCCACCAAAGGCGGCTGCAAAGGAAGCGTCCGACACAAACGTCGCATTCCCTTGCGGAGTTGTCGCTGGCTGGGACGAGATGAAACCTGGAAAGAGCCATGGTTGCACAGTTGCACAACTGCTCAATGCTGAGTATTCCATATAACACAAGCACTCCTAACACTCCAGGGATTTGGTTTTTCTTAAACACAACTAAGTGGCCTGCATCCCTAAGGATTGTAGCAGTACTACAAAGCCCCACTCACAAAGAGGCACATGCGTAGAGACTTCAGGGTTTTGCACGTAGCTGGCATAGTTCACTATAAAATTACAAACTTGATATATAAAAGAAAGTTTCATTCCACTTGTTTGCAGACGACGACAGTCTGTGGTTCATTTTTTCAAGTGTAACAGAAGATTCGAAATAGCAAAAGCTAGTGCAAAAGCTAGCTTGGGGTTGCATGTGTATCAATAGCCAACAATTTACCGATGTCCTCCCACGACTCGAACGCACTTCTCTCAAATCTCTCGTGTAGTACGCACCATTGGTGGCAAACGAAGCAAACGTTGGAGTCTGCTGCTGCTCCTGAACGTTGTCGGCAAAGGGGTTCCCGAGACAGAGCAAATCGTCGCTCGCCTTGCTCGTAGAGAACGGATCGATCGTGGGAGACGACAGGAAGGGATTTGTGCTGCTGCCACCTCCGGTGCCACCACCAGAGTCCGCAGCTGCGGTCGGTGCCTGCTGCGTCACCCCCTCTTTTAGATGACGCTCCTGAAAAGAGCATGGAATCTTTTCTACCTAACAGACCTAGATCAGGAAAGGAATCTATGCAGTGATAGCACCACTGAATTATTACAGAAGACAGCTTCAGTCGTTTAAGGCTTATTTAGCATCTTTGGGCCGTTTCTGTCTGCCGAAAAGGAGAGAAAGATTATGGCAAGACTGCGGCACCTCAGCAAGATCGGTTGCAAATTCCAAAGCCTTCAATTTGGGTTCACGAGAAGAGGTAGGAAATGAGGCAACACAAAAACAAAGTCAAACTCGGAACTCTGTCGACTAGAAACTCTGATGCAAGCAGGCAAAGACATCCCTTTGATTGCAAATCAGGGGGAGGGGGCAAATCAATTACATTTATGCTTGCTGATGACATCCTGCTACACAACAGAGGAGACAGGCAAGCACTCATGCAGGAATCGCCTCAGTCGGAGCAAACTGACTTTATGAACAACGGTCGTAATGTTTGACAAACTATCCGGCTTCCGACTCCAAACAGTGAAAGAAGGTGGGCCCATCGTACCTCACTGTAGAAGCTTTCCTAAAAAGATCCTCACCAGAAACGATAACAGGACAGACAACAAGAATTTAAGTATGCACTGACAAGTCAAGGGTGTGCATCTCAACAGCCCAGTCGTAAGCAGCGTTTATGTGACATGAACTCTGTACAGGACACAGAAAAGCATTTCCACAAAGCACAGACAGCCAAGATGGAGGAAGGGACAGAGGAAGGGGTCTATCCTTTAGGACAAAAGTTTTTAAAGAAATATCCCGTGGCCAAAGCCCTCACCTCAGCATCGTGTGTTGCTGGCTGCAAAGAGGAGCCTGCTTTAGTCACATACCACTGAGCCACAGTACATGCAGAGCGCAGAACCCACCTTGAACTGATTCATGACGGCAGCCTCCTCCTCGAGGGCCTTGCGCACCTCGTCTACTTTCATGTCGCCCGTGCCGCCGGCCGTCCCAAAGGCACTGCTGGTCGACGACAGCGCAGTCACCGCACTCGCCAGGTTGCTAGCCCTGGAAAGGGGAGACCTTCAAAAACAAGAATACCAAACCACATCCAAGTCACCTTGTGGAGGCCGAGGTCGTCGTGGCTCCCTTGCGTCCCTCCAGCGCCGCCAGGTGTTGCTCCAGGGCGTCCAATAGACTACTGGGGGCCTGAACAACAGCCCCGACCCCATAAACATGACATGAACAGGAAAACACTTACATTCAGTTTTTTTATTATGCATCTACTCAATTTTACCCAACCCCAACCCATGAAATTCAGTTGACCAAGACTGGCATCGGTGGCTCGGATGGTAGCATGTTCACCTTCTGATCCCAAGGTTGCGCGTTCGATCCTGGCCGTGGATGCCAGCAATTCAGTGGTAGGGTACGAATTGCTCGGGCACCCATCTTCCGCGAGAGATGGAAGATACAGTGCGTCGAGATTTTGGCACACGTCAAAGAACCCTCAGGTGAGCAAAAATGATTTCCACAGACCAACCACCGTGGCGTACGTCGCTCATTATCACAGTTGTGTCGCAACATAAGGCAAATAATTAATGATAAATAGCTGTCCAAGAGAAACAGTTGGAATAGGTGTAAAATTGCAAACAGTGCAGACAGGCAATCTGTGACTTTGGACACCTGAAATTACTTCACTAGGTCCAGAACTTCCACAATGGCGACAACTTTATTATCCACTCCAAGCATGAAAATGTGCAGCAGACAGCAACCACCATTACAACCAGAACCATTAGTGAAGGGGACAGTATTTCTGTCCCCTTTGTGCGTCACCCATGTCAAAATATTCTGAGGGCAGCTGCAGAACAGCCCGTCAGCTCCTAAGCACATCATCAATGACTTCCCAAGCCCTTCCCGGAAATCTACAATCCCAACGCTTCTGTACACCCTGCCACCTAGTGACAGACAAAAGCATACCACATACCATGTGTGTCGCACCTGAGAGAACAGGGCTGCTTACCTCGGCGCAGACGGCAAAGTTTATTAACGACAAATCAAAGTACTGCAAAAAGAGGGTGCAAACATCAAGGGTGCCGTATCCTAGCATTCACACAGCGACACACCTCTCGCAGTTTGAAAGTCCACTGCAGACGATAAAACAGAGAGCAAGAAACCTACCTTAGTCAGGTCGGGGATGTCGCCCTTATCGATGCCAACGTTCTGCAGAATAAAAGAAGTGACTGATTCCTTCCTTCAAGCGCCAAGTCATCCGACCTACCTCTGCCACTTTGAGAAATTCGGCCACCCGGTCCATGCGGATGAGGAATTTCTTGTAGATGTCCAGGGCTTCCCGACAGTTTTTCTTGTTCATGTCGAAATACTTTTCTACAGGAGCCAAGGATATTCACGCGATCAAAATCGACCTACGAGGCACTGCCTCAAAAGGCCACTGTACAGTGAGAGGCAAAATTTTCTGAAACATGTATGCAGCATGATTTCCACTCAATGCAACCTCCTAGCTGAAGCAAGCGAGTGAAAAACAAGGTAAGGCCTGCTGCATTGGTGATGTTGAGTACAACTTCACCAGTCCTTAGGAAGGAGAACCGTGTGCAGGAAAGTGAAACCACTCGAAAGCGTCACAAACATTTTTGCCTCATACTGTAGCACCCCTTCAATAAATAGTGACCAGCCTCTCCCACCTAGAAGGTTTATGATGCCATCGTTGTAGCAAGCAAATAGGCGGATCAAGTCCCGGAAGAGTAGCATGAAGCAGGAATTGATCACTCCATTTACAAGGTCGTTTGGGGTGCACTGAAAACGTTGTGAAAAAAAGAGGCGGTGAGCAGCCTTCTTCCAAGATTCGCTACAAGAGACTTACATCAAACTCTAGTAGTGCATCCAACTGCACTTGCAGTGCTGGCACAGTCTTCAGAAGCTGTGGAAAGAGGTGAAAACTCAAGTCTTGCTGGCATTCGTGGCTCGACCGTGACCTACCTTGTCTGTGGCCATTGTCCGCAGAGTCCCGTCTTCCTTCCTGAAAACAGAAGGGCAGACTTTAGCGAAATGTTTGTTTCATATCATGCGTTGTCCAAAGAGCTTTCTTATGGGTCAAGAAGAATCAAGAAAAGAAAAAGGAACTCACCCCCTCTTCACCTTGCAAAAATCAAAAGCCACCGTGCGGTAAGAGACTGCTTTTTCAGTCAAGTACTTGGCATAACGTCGGATGAACGTGGACATGTCAAATCCCGCTGGAATACAAATACGTCAGGAAAGGACAACCTTAAAACTAAAAAAATAAAAAAGGTTGCCAACTAACCCACGTCGAGGGCACCTGAAATACAAAAATTTTGAATGAGCCAACACAGAAACCGTGCCACACACATGCAGACAGCCAAGATGTTGATGCCACTCTGACAGGGACATCCCCATTCTATGCTAGCGGCACCTTCAGCTGGTCGACCAAAGTGTCAGCAAAACATGGCATGGCACCAAATAACTGGCCACAGAAACAGTGACTTTTGTTGATCCTAAGAACAAACAGAACTAGGGATGTCTATGAGAGATGGGTTGCCCTGACGTTAAGTCAAAGTGGCATCAATCACTGATCGTTTACAACAGAGATGTCGACAACAAATTCTGCCACATCAGGCCCCATCAAACAGCATTTCTTTCAGCTGTATGGGGGGGGGAGGCAAGTGCTGTCACCCTCACCTTGGACACCGGACTTGTCGACAAAAGTTCCCAGTTGGAAGGTGCAATTGCTGGAAGCCAAGTACTGCGTAAACCTCTGAAAGGAGAAGGGCTAGCTTTGAGCTCCTGATCACTTGGCGAGAATGGAAGGACTCTCACCTCATTGCCATAGCACATGAGGTGGTGCACGGTGACGAGGGCTTTGAAGACAACCACCCAGTTGCTGTTCTGCGTTCGCTCGATGAGTAAATTGGCCAGCTGCGGAATGGACACGTTTGGCTCATTGGTGCAGTGAAGGAGATCTGAAAAACAACAGGAGGCAAGGTTGCTGTTTGACCTGTCCCCCATTTACGAGACTGGCACTTGTGAAGGGTACTACAGGAACACAACGGAACAAGCCATTATGCCACATTTCACAGAAAATGGTCCTTCTGACAGAGTATTCGCTCTGAGAGAGACATGTTCTCATTTTCCTTGGGTATGGGTGAAAGGAGCCTCACTCCACAGCAGTACTCCACTGTCCATTGCTCCCTAAACTCTTTTTACGAGACTTACTCTCTAACCAGCTTCTCATAACCATTCACTGACTGAGCGAAAATCCATAAGTCCCTATATCTGTTGAGCACCACTCTGGGGGATATATTAACTCGTTACCCCGTGTTCAGCTTTGTGGAATGATTTCGCATAAGTGTGTCCTCCAGGGGCGAATACACCCTACTTAATGACACAGAAAGAAAGAAAAAGCAGTCTGCAGAAAATTTATTAGGTGTTAACAAGCTCAAGTGGAGCAAAAAACTGCACGTATACCAAGCAAAGCGAACATCAATGACAACATCCAGTGTTTAAACGTATATCACGGTACAGCATGCATGATTTCCTGGCGAACTTTTATCGGCGTTTCTCTGGCGTCGAGAAGGGTAAATAGAGGAAAATCTAGACGCAGGAACTCGAGCCGACAAAGAAACACCCATTCGGCGTCAAGTTGCCGCTTCGTATAGTGCCGCTGTCAAAGCCAGAGCAGCAAACCAGATCGTTGTCGCATTGCTGCGTACGCACTGCCCCGTGGCCACTCCATCATCGCAGACGACCTTCACCGGTTCTGTATCTTGAAGAATCTACCCTGCCGGTTTTTCACCTTCATTGGGCACCCTGCTCGTAATTTTGATACTGGAACTTTGCATATATGATAACCTCGACAAAATACGCGCTCCGCTTCACTAAAGTATGTCGCCAACAAGTCAGGCTGCAGAAACAAACGAATACGTTACGTCAAACACAAGAACAGTTTCGATCGCAGGACTGGCAGCACGAGAAAGCATCGACCTACATGTCATAACATTACACAATTCAGAGCACGAACAGGCCGCAGCCATGCAAAAGCTGCGAAGCGGCACGGCTTGCCGCTGCCTTCGTTTCCTGCCGTTCGTTGGCATTTAGAGAAGGAGCACGTCCAGTCGGACGTCGTCCAACGTGTTTATTTGCTCGCACAGGACCGCTTTTAACACCCCCTGTTAGGGTTAAAGTCCCAGGGAGTTACATACGCGAGCATTCCCATAGTTGGTGCCACGGCAAAGCGGCTGTTTGCAAATAGGCAGACGTGCCTGTAAATATGTAAGGACACAAGTACTCACAGTCCAAGTGCTTTTTCTTTGGGCCTATAACTTCTTCGGTGGTTGCTTTGCATACAACCCTTGCCAATCCTTGGCCGGCAATCGTATGCCTCGCCGCCGTCAAGCGGTCACTGAGGCTCTGTCCTGACATTTTTGACATGATGACGGCTATATTTTAATCACTCACTTTGAAAAGGGGGCTTTAAAAGACCCCCAGTACGGCCCGACGGTGCCCACACCGGTCTTCCCACCCTCTGTTAATACCCCAGCTCGTCACCAAAAGGTAAGATGGCGGAGAAAGCGGACGTCACGTCTGACGTCGACGTTTATATCCAATACGAGAACTGCGCAGCAGAATCACCGCCAGGGCTTCGCGGAAGACTCAGCACGTCGCCGCCAAATGCCGGTGGCCGCCGCCAGAAGCGCCAATTTTGAATTTTGCGAAGTACTTCCACAGAAATGTGGATTGAAAAAACTAAAGTCACGTGGCCGCGTTCATTTGAAATTTTTGTTCTGTGCATGCATGCTATTTGTGATATAGCGAGCTTGCGATATCGTAATCTTTTGAAGTCTTGCCGGCACTAGCACAGCGGAAAAATATGAATAGACAGGGGCGGTGTTATTCTGGTTAACAGATAAGACGATGACTGTAATCTATGCGCTTTGTCGAATGTATTGTATTAGAACGGGGTTTGATGCATATAAATGCATTCTGGGTCTGTCTGGTGTAGATATTATAAACTGTCTGAGCACTGAAGGAACACCAGTACATGAGTCACACCATGATTTGTCTGCACCTTCTCCAATATTCGAGTACAATGTGAAAAAAAATTTTTTGCAAAGGCAGCAATCTCAGGAAGTTGCAATCCTGTGAAAAGTCCAACAGTTAATTAATTTTAAAATAATGATGCTGATGGACATGTGGTAGTGGTGGTCATGCTGTTTGCCGCAGTTGACCTCGCTATGGGGGGCAACGTAACGACCATCGCTCAAAGTACAGCCGAGTTCAGAAGGAACTGGACTTGGACTATAAGGGAAACCCCAGAAAAACTGATCGACTATGAACACGCACTAGAGGTGGAATAAGGAAATGTGCTTCGACCTGTCACTCAAGTTTTTTGTATAGCCTGATTAAGATACTAAAGAAGAGTCCCTACCAAAAGCCTACCTTTCACCAGGCTCAATCAGAGCATAGAAACCTTGAAATCGCGAGTTACGTTTCGATAAAGATCTTCGATATTGCCGGCAATAGTAGTCCATCTTAGATGATACCATTTGTATTGTGCAGTACATAATGTTTGTAGAGTTGAGCGAGCCTAGGATAAGAAGAAGAGCTTTATCAAGTCCCGTCTGTGGTCAACGTAGCTCCTTCGGTAAGGCGTTGACGTCCCCTAACGACCGCAGCAGATGGAACGACAGGGCCAAGAGTCCGATCCCGAACAGGTCGCCCAAGGCTGTCAAATAAGGAATGGCCGCATTGTCAGGATCAATCTTCCGGCCCCACATCCAGTACACCATGCAACGAGACAGGTACAGCAAGACGAAGACCTGTACAGCGTGTAGATTACGAGGTTAGAAGGTCGCTTTATCCTCATGTCGTGTCCTACCTGGACGATGGCCGAAGAGAAATAGACGAGAAGAAACACGGGCGTAATAGCCATGCGGGTAGGGCGAAGGAAGCTGATGGTATACGTGAACACAAGATGACCAGGAAGGACCATCATCATCAGCACGCGGGCGGCCCTGGCGTTACGACCTGTTGCGTACAAATATAAAGCGGATAATTATGTCCCTTCGTATATATGGGGCAGTAGAGAATTCTTCAGCGACACAGACGACGCCTGGCGAATCATTTCCCAACACTGCTTCTCCATTACAATTTGTCTTGAGAAATATAAGACCTGGGATGACTGGCCTTTGCCGAAAAATGCAGAGCAGGGATCAATGCAAACGCCTGCGGAGTGCGGGTGAGTCCCTATCTTGGTTCTCTGATGAAGGTAGGTGGACAGCCGGCTTGTCTGAATGGCTACAAGGTTACCGGCCACACCTGCAGAAATGTGCTTTGTATAAGCTCGATGTAACACGGGGACACGTCCTACGGATCGCGTGCTATCTCGCTCAGACATCGTCCAGAGTTCCGTATGTACCGCGGCAGGCAGTTTTCCGATAACAGTGACAATGCATCTGATGCTGGGTTGTCCAACTTTCTTTGTCGTATTTTTTTTTTTTTTTTTATGCTCCTTCTCGTCTGCCGAGACCATTTATTCTAAGCACTATCAATTGCTATGTCTGTCCCTATCTCGTGGGCTTTGTCACTTTCGCGATGATAGCAGGCACGTAGCCGTTATTGACCACCGCAGTGGACATAACAATAGCACATGATAGCCTAGAGTTAAGCATTCCTGTTTCCTTTATGCGCCAACAAAATAAGCTAAGAATATTGAAAGGCAAGGAAAAAGCAAAAAATGTTGACTGTGATAAAATGCGCGTTCTCAAAACCGTACAACTTCCTTGTCCGTTTATCTAGGGTCCCACAACACCTATGGGTCTGTTCATATCCAGATTTGCAAACAGTTCTATGGACATCAATCGGTTATCTGCTGAAAAGACGTCCGGCAGACGACTGACGCTTCACGCGGTGAGGATAGCGGACGATACGCTTAGTAAACCACGTGTGCCCGATAAGAAATTAGGCAATACGTACCGCTGATAACTGGCTGAAAAACTGCGAGGTTGTCGAACGTGGGCACCGTCATGTCCAGGATAGAGCCGCCCAGACTGTGTATTAATTCACAGGTGTTTAGCTTCTCGGTACAACAGCAGCGTTGCTCACCTTGATATGGCCATTGCCGAAATGATAGGAATCCAACCACTCCACAGCACCTGAGAGGTATAGGTCGTACTCCTCGCGATGAGGACCCACAACGGGATGAAGAGGATGAAGAAAATCACGACGCAGACGTACAGACGAACGTCCTCTGCAAGTATTCAGGTGACAGTAATAATAATAATAATAATTTGGGGGTTTACGTCGAGACAACTGCGATCATGAGCGACACCACAGGGTAGGACTGCGGATAATTTAGACCACCTGGGGATCTTTTGACGTGCGCCGGAAATCTCCGACACACGGTGCCAGTAACAATGTTTACCTCCCCAACATTGCTACCGTCCTGGAGACAGTAGTAAATATGCCTTTCAGAAGACACACAAGGTTGCCTTTGACCTGTGATGCATACTGCGATGAATAAACGTCATGCAACTGGAAAACGCTCACCGGTTCCACTAAAGAGCAGACTTCCAGAACCAGCCAGCAGCGCTAATGTCGTGATGTCTCCTAGAGATGCAGCTATGGGTATGGACACGTTGTCCGGATTAATATGATACTTCCGAGACAGGATTACCACTCCGATCATCAGGGACCCTGCGTCGCAAATTGCTTGAACGGAGAAGTTTGAGAAACGATATTTTGCAGGCCACCTGCCATTGTACCTACCTAGTACGAGGCTAGCAACGCTTGCAGTCACGAGGCTGCTGGCGCACAGCATCAGGGCGCTGCCGATATCGAACGTGTGCTCCGTGATAAATCCCATCATCACAGCAAAGATGGAAGCAAGAAGAGAGACTACCGTTGCCTGGCACTGAGAAGGAAAACGAATATTGGCCGATATGGTGAATCCGCCATGAAAATAAAGCCCTGCATCTCGCGTTCCTACACTCTAAAAACAGAACTTCACCGCATAACACGGCGATGACCAATCGCTATTCCGAATGATACCTTTTACTGACCCTATCTTACCCTATCTGACCCTACTTATGCGGTGCATAAGTGTCACAAAAAAGGCGTACGCCCACCGTTTCCAGCAAATAGGGTCAGTAAAAGGTATCATTCGGAATAGCGATTGGTCATCGCCGTGTTATGCGGTGAAGTTCTGTTTTTAGAGTGTACCAATAAAGATAACTGTACCTCACCTGCACCAGGGCCATGTTACCACTTGCCATCTTCCACTGTTCCCGTAGAGTATCCATGTGTCCGAGGTTAGCCTGAAATGAAAGCGATGAAGGCACCCACCCAGTACCTGCCTGTGCTCAAGAACCTGTGTGGACATTCTAGCCGCCATAGTCATCTCCAGGTTGCCCTTAAGACCGAGCAGCGCTGGCACCAGGATGAACAGCTCGGTCACCTTTTGGAACACTGGCCAGTGCTGAAGTAACGTCACATCTTCTACAGTTCTCCTTCGCCGTGGCCACCAAACACCATACCTGCACCATGTCCAGTAGAAGACCAGCTCCAACTGTTCCAAACCCCGCTGCCATGAAAGGAACAAACACCTGAAGCGCCGTGGCACGAATGGATTCCTCGAACCACAGGTCCCCCTCAATGTCTCCGGCAGAAGAGACCGGCATGAGGGACATTTTCCGGATGCATTCATCATCCACTTGCTTCTCTTCAGCAGCCGGAGTCGTCTGTTTGCTGCTTTCGACGTTGATGGCCACCCGTTCCTCACTGCAACGTCAGCCATGTCATTACGTACTCTGCTACCCGATCAGAGAAGAGACGTGCATGAAAAAAATGAAGAATTTCCAATCCCTGACGTTTTTCGCGGAAAATCATGATATGTCGCGGTTACCGCGACACGAGAACACCAGGCAGGCTACAACTTTGTACTAGTCACGCCTTCATTGCGAGAGAAGTGTTCCATTTTACAGTACGCCCAGCGTCTACAGGAGGGCATAAACTATAATTATTGTTGGCAGCAACATACAGACAAGTAAATACATAATGTCCACTCACCACGCGGCCACCTGCTGGTCCTCATCATCGTGGATCCTGGACGGAAAAGGAAGAAAATACCCCTTGGGTGCATGTGCGTGGTAGACCCAACGGTCACGGCTTACCTGTCCTCCGTCATGCCGAAGCTTCAATGAGTGGTAATCCATAATCGATAATCTTTATTGTCTTAATTGGCAGTGAGAAAGATAGCGGTCAGGAACGTTCACATAAGACGCTAGTGATAAGGACCGAGGGAAGAGAGCCTGAGAGCCATGCAGTGCTACAGATTGAACCTCGATCTCACCCCTTCGGCTTCCGAAAAGTCACGATGCAGTTCCGAGGCCATAAAAGCGCTTCTGAGTACCCTGCAGCTCAGTTTACGAAAGGTCACGAACGTCATTTGACGTGCGTCGCACGACAAATACAACCGTATGACGAAAATAAAATGCCAAACATAATCCCTTTTTTTTTCCACGCGATCTGGTCTAGCTCCTCAGTCCAACGGTTGAGACGTTTTTCCCGGATTAAAGTCCTTCGCAATCTATTGAGGGGAGCGGACATCCGACACGACTCATGTTGATGTTCACTCTACAAGTCGGCTTCACCTTACGCTTCAAAGTTTCAGGTGAAGCACGCTTTACGGCACCGAACCAGTTGTTCCCAATCTGTTTCCGAGGGGAGCAACGAAGAAATAGATCTTCGCTTATTTCATTCGTGTATATTTTTGGTTCGGAAAGAAAGGACGGGGTAAACGGGAGATGCCAGTCTCGTTACCAAATCATCTGGATAGAAAAAGCCGCTTTTTTATTTCATAACCGATCAGGCCAATTCTTCAAAATGTCTACACGAAATTCTTCGCAATCAAAACATTACGTGCAAACATTTCAGCCGCGTACATTTCATAGTGGCAGAGAGACAACATCATAAAGAAGAGCAACGTTTTTGACCCTTTTTTTCTTTAAGTAATTTCAGTCTTACTTCACAAGAGTTGGGATTTCAAATAGTTTCGAAGGAAAAATGCCCATGATGGCGATCAAACACACCTGCCTGATCTCACATGAAATTTTCTTTGCAATTGATTCGCACAAAAAACTTTGCAGCAAAGTGAAAACAGGCCCATGCCTTGCAGAAGCTTCTCCGCCTCCAACAACATACGTAATTTTTTGCACAACAGACCTGAACTGCTGTAGGTCTATCTAGGAGACGGCACAAAGCATCAACGAACGCTGCAACAAAGTCATGATGTAATGCGCGTGGTTTATTTGTCGACACAACGTTCTCGTAAAATGGGGGTCTGTACAACGTGCAGAAATGTACGGTCGGTAAACAAACAATGCAAATGATAGAGATGAAATTGACAGCTTTGACGGGTGGCGGACAAGTGCACAATCCGAGGGGCTTTCAAGTCTCTTCGTTCTTGACCTTTTTGGTGGAACCGATCTTTCTAGAAATCGAGAAAAAGCAATTAGCTCGACGAGCGTGCAGAGAAAGAACATTTTTGGCGCTCACCCTTCGCCAGGCCTCTTGGCCCCGACGTTACCACGGCCAGGTGTCGCGTTCATGCCATCTGAAATCAAGGCTCTCTCAGTGAAGACCGTCAAGTGTGGCACACAGCAGATGACTAAATTTTGTGCGAATTCTATATGCGACTATAGTCACCTAAAGCCCAACTGATCAGTTCAAGTTAGCGCTACTTTAAAAGCACCAAGTTCATTTGTGTTAGATAAAACTTCCTTTTGGGCTAGTTGGTAATCGGTGAGCAGCATCTTAACAGCGCCAAAACTTCCTACCAAAGCAGGACGGAAAAAGGACAGGACACGACGAGCGCTCATTCATTTGTGTATTTGTTGCACTAAGGTGAGACCATTAATAAAGCAGCTACTTTATCTGCCATAGTGCATCTGACATCACTAGCTCAGCCCCTTTCTTCCTGATGCCAGGACTTACCCTGCAGCCATCGAACCTGAGTGGCCGGCCCGTATCCCTTGTCGTTGCGAGCAGCGATCCGAAAGATGATGGCAGGTTTGCTGGTGGTGTCGACGTGGGCGGACGCCAGGGAAGAAGACGGCACGGTACATGCTGCCTGCGGCCCACAGTAGACACGCACGAACGCCAGCTGCGACGGGTTCGAGGTGACCGTCTTGGCGGGACCCACCCCGCCCTCGCCCGTGGTGGCCGACCGCACCGCCAGGTACACGGAATATTCCGTCACGTCTCCCGCACTCCCCTGTGGCGCCTCCCACGACAGGTGGGCCCCGTCCGGGCCCTTGCTGATCTTGATGGCAGAAGGGGCACCAGGGTAGCCCGGAAGGCAGGTCTTGAATGCAGACACTTCCGACCAGGGCCCACGGCCGCACGCGTTGATGGCGGCCACTCGGAATTTGTAGGCCGTGCCTGGAAGCAGCTCCTGTTTCTGGAGCATCGAGTGGTCGGGAACGGACACCACGTCCACATCCTGCAACGAAACACACTTTCCCCATCACGTACGAGGGTCTGTTCTCTTGCGCCTGTCCCCAGCCAAAATCGGGTCAGAAAGCCAACGTCATGTCGGTACTGGACTACCGGTGCAGAAAAGCAGGCCACTTACACTTTCTATCAACTTTTCTCCTAAGCTCTATTACCGTACCCTGTATTTTTCGTTAACTATAAAATAAAACAATACCAAATTGCAATAATAAACTAAAGAAATCTTGCAACTTCAGCATACCCAAGGTATGCGTCCTACTTTTAACGTCATTGTACCTCGATTTGTGCTGCCCCCAACACTAGGCTAACGAAGCGTAACTACTCACATCGTCTTTCCGCTCCAACTGCTCCGAAGGAAGGAAGAAGTGGGAAACGAGGGACGACGTCTCCTTAAAGATTCCGACATCGTACCAGAGGCCATCCCGCTTAGCCGGGGTCACCACTTTCATCTCAACCTGCAGGTAAAAAATAGTGCGTCAGTCAAGTGTCAATGTGGCCCCTCTGTCAATGACTCTCATTGCACTCACCAGTAAATTGAACACATTTCTGCTAATCTCCAGGCTACACACTCAGCTGACTATACCTTTGATTGAGAGTCGCAGAATTTGTGCGAAACGACAAAGGAATAATTTTTAAACTGATTTTGTCAAAAAGAAAGAAAAATTCAACTTCCCTTTGAAAGCCACAAGAAATTGAATAACACTGGGCAAGTCAATTTAACGATATTCTGCAACTCACCGGCTTCTTGTCCTCTGCCTTAATGGTGGCTATCCCATTTGTATTAACACTGGGCGTGGGAGTCACTGCCGACATGGCCGCCGAAGCCAGGGTGGCCAGTGAATCTGCAACAACACAATACAAAAACTTTTATTATTATCGTGCATTAGCAATAAAACAACTGCGAAACGAACCTGTATTTTCCGTCGCCGCTGCAGTGACAGGAGCCTCGGTTGCCATCGCCTCATCTTCTGGCGGCTCCGTTGTGTCCATAGCTTCTTGTGATGTGTCCTGCAGGCCATCGTGTGTGTCTTCTGCAGCAGCAGCTGCTGCTTCCTGCATGGGAACCTGCTCCGGGACGGCTTGCTCTTGTCCCGCATCCTGTGCGAGGTCAGCATTCGTCACAGCGCTCTCTGTGGGTTGCTCCTCTTCCTGCTGTGGTTCTTCCTTAGGCGGCTCTTCCTGCTGGGGTTCCTCTACAGGAGGTGGTTCGTCCTGAAGGGGCTCTTCCTGCGGATGTTCCTCCTGTGGAGCTTCTTCTTCTAATGGTTTCTCCTCGGCTATGACTGCATCCTGCGGCTGTTCGTCTTGCGGGGGCTCTTCCTGTTGCGGCTGCTCCTGCGGCTGTTCCTGCGGAAGTTCTTCTTGTGCGAGGTCGTCCTGCGGGGGTTCGTCTTGCAGGGGAGTGTGTGCAAGCAAAGATGTGTCCTGTTCAGCGTGTGCTTCTTCAGACATTTCCTGCGGCGGCTCTTCTTGCGACACAGTGGGATCAGCTGAAGCGCAAATACAACGGTCACTTCACACAATTTAGCGGCAAGGTTTTGGGCACTAGGTAACGATTTGACAAAAACTGTACATTTTCTACAGTTCATCCGACTACAATTAAACGAAGATGGGAAAACATTGCAACCAGCTCACCAAAGACGCAGTACACTTTTAGACAGCCTGAACCGCAAAGCATTGGAGTGTTCAACTCACAATGAAGATGGGAAGGGGTTAGAAGCAATTATGACACATCACAAACCAAGTTATAAATCATCTACTTTGCGTAACCGCGTCCGTCTCATTGCATTTGCCACATTCTTCTATACAATATCCCACAGTGTTAACTCAGTAGGGAGATACATCTTGAGATCCTACGCGTGACAAAAAGTAGTTGGTGGTGTAGTATTCAGCTGCAATGAAACAGCTATCCTATTTCCCTCCTATACTTGGCCAAACGCTTTGGCGCTAGACATGAACAATGCACGGCGCGAAGAACGTGCGTAAGGGTCCGACACCAGCAAGATAAAACAAAATTATTCGAAACATTAAATAGATCACTTACTATTCTCCGCGAAGTTGATGTATTCCATGATTCCTCTAAAATGTCAACAAACTTCCTATGGAAATAAAACGCGCTAAGCCTGGAAAACCGCCATTTTAGTTAACAGGCTTTGCGGCCAGTGTTGCCAGCTTGTGTCCGTGAAAATTGTCGAAATGATGTCCACGATGGAAATTATTGTGCTAGTGGGCTGAACACACAAATAAAGACGAAATAGTCTCCTTTCGCTGTCCACAACCCATCACTCCAAAGTCAGGAAAGACAAGGAACCAAATGTGCAGCGAGGGCGGCAGGTAGACACGGCTGTTGGTGTTTCATTTTTTAAGTAAACCTTATCCCCTTGATCGTAGGTGTACTACGCCGTAGAACATCTAGGAGTGCAACGACTTGAACATAATCAGTTCCAGTTGAAGAGAAATAGCTATCGCCCTTTGATCTCAAAAGCCACTGTATTGAATTTCACCTAACAACCAGACATATGGCGTTCCCCCGAAGTCCGCCCAAGACGCAACTAATCCGCCCCAAAAGGAGGAAGTCAGTGAAAAAGGTCGCCAGCTTCAGGACTCTCACAACATTCTGCCCCACAAGCATCGAACTGCTTGGAATGTGAAAAAATACATCCAAATTTAAAAATTAATCTTTATTTCTTCTCTACATGTACAAACCAGTAACATATGCCACTATCCTTACCCTTGGAACAAGATAGAATCCTCTTTTCCTGGCAGCAGCCAAGTGCATCTAGCCTATTGTCCCCTTTGCACTATCTTACCAAGAAATATTACCCAACAGATGTATGTCACCACCAGGAAAAATTTGTGTCCCACACATTGTGCCTTGCTGCTGTGTGCTTAGGGTACACTGATATGCACATCCTCCAATACTTCTTAATCAGCAAATAATAACAATTAATCAGCAAATAATAATAATAATATGATTATCTTCCTTTTTCTTGCATTGCTTTTCAACAGAGCATTGTTTAGCCCAGCAGCCCTTGAGAAGTGCACCACTGGGACAAAAATTATCTTTCCCACATGATGCAGAATTCCAGGACAATAGCAGCTCAGGACAAAAACACTAGACTAACAACATAGCTTTCCACACCGCTATTATTTCACGTCCCCTGCCTGGGAAGTTGCCACGAGGCTGCTACAATGTATGACCGTGCTGTAACCATAAGCATCCAGCTTCGACAATGATATGGATGAGGGGAAATGCAATACCTTTATTTACATGCGGCCAGAATCATATATACAAACAACTTCCTGACGAGACAATGACTGATGCATTAACAACTAAAAGAGATGATGCGGAAATTCAACATATTAAAAAAAAAAAAAAAGAACGGTGGGGGGGAGGAGGGTGGTGAAAGGGGGAACTTTATGCTTGAAGGTCCCCTTCCAAAACTGCCGCTTCTTCCACGGCTATCGACTGTTCTTCTGCATCTCCTCCGCTACTGCCCTCCATGCCTGAAAGGGAGATACAAAGTTGTCGCTGTAGCAACACGAGCCGCGTCCCTACTTTAAGGTGCACGAGCCCAGTGAAAGCCCAAAATTTATTTCCTCACCCGCTGCCTCCACGAGCCGAAGTGCAGATGCCGGAATGGTGGCGTACGTCACGCCACCCGCCTGCGTCCCGCTCTGGTTGGCCATTATCATGACCTTGGCGCCCGATGTGGTCGTGGCCGAAATGGGCAGACCGCTCAGCGCCTGGGTGCTCACCACGGTCACCTGCTGTTGCTGCTGACCGCTCTGGACGAGTCTCGTTATGCCCGTGGTTCGTGGCCCTGCCGTGGTCGTGACGATGGTGAGCACTTTCTGCGCCGGTGAGGTCCCAGGCTTGCTCTGGATGGTGATGGCTCCGCTAGGGAGCAGCCCCTGGGCCGGTAGAGCCACCACCTGTTGTGCACCGGAGCCCTGGAGCTGGATGGTGCCCTTGGCAGGCAGAGTGCGCGTACTAGGCATCGTTATGGTGATGGGTGACGATGCTACACTGCTGGTCATCTGTGTTCCTGAACAAGAAATGTAGCGTGAAACACCTCAGCCTCACGCGTGCAACAGTGCCAACAACAGCCTCAGGAATCCTTGCATTTCGTTACGTAATCACGATGCTCCCTTTTCTGTTTATAGCGGCAGGTCACGTTTAATATTTGCCCACAACATTCCACAGAGTGATATTGTGAATACACGAATAAAGAGACAGCTCATAAAAATAACTTGCCATGAGTAGTAACAGCTAAACCTAACAGCTAACACATTCCTGTTTTCCTGTCTTGGTGTAGTTTAAACATCAAAATACATTTCGTCTCGCAAAGCACGCTTTTTAGTTCTTTGTCGTGTCACTAATTCAGCCGTACGCATTTTGAAGAGGAGAGGTTTGTGCACTGAAACATGTGTGTCTTACGTGTCTGTGCTGCTGTCGTGATGATGGTGAATGCCTGTTGACCAGTAAGTCCCGAAGATGAGACCACAATCATCTTCACCCCTCCAGAGGTGGTGACAGTGTTCAGCTGAGCACCTGCAGGTAGCACCGATGTAGTCTTTGCAGCTGAAAAAACAAACAAACAGTTTGGTGTCACAAATTGAAAGTGCTAGACGCTCTTATAAAAGCGCGCAGGGAAAAAGTAGAGTAAAAGTAGGGAAAAGCGTAGTGCTTAAGTTCAGGATGTACCTTGTCCTTTGGGAGCAGCAATGACGATGGTCTGCTGCCGAGGAGCGGGAGAAAGCGTTGTGCCGCCCACGCCTCCCGCCTTGGCAACGGTCACCAGGTTGGAGGGCACCGTACGCAGCACGGTCGTCATCACCTTCTGCACGCCAGGGCTGCCCGTGACCACCGTCGGCTTCGTTGCACCGGCCTGCGTCGTTACCAGCTTCACGATGGTTGCTCCCTGCGGGATGACGCCTTTGCCCTGCACGGAATCCCACCTCAGCAACAATTCTACCGAAAGGGCTCTCGTTCAAGAACCACCCCCAATGCAATCATCTTCCCTTCCCAGATTTACACTTGCCTGGATCTGTTGTGCCTGCACGGCTCCTCCTTTACTTTGGATCAGGCTCACTTTGGGCATCTGCAAAGAGGCGACATTATACACGACATTCCCACCAAAGGAAGCAACTGACCGTTGCCAGCGTGACGCCCTGGGTCGTCTTGACCAGCGTCACTATCTGCGGCTGGGTGGCACCCGTGTTGCCTTTTTGCACCGTGATTATCTGTTTCCCTGCAGTCTTGAGGAGCGTCCCGGGAGCGGCCAGACGTACGGTCTGCGTCGTCCCACCTTCGAGAGGGTCGCACTTTAGCGAACGATGTTCCTCCACCACTACTGCCAATAGCTCACCTTGAATGGTGCTCAGTTTAACACCCTGCTGAGCTAGCACAGAAGGAGAGACAACTCGAATGCCCTGCGGAGTTGTCGGGGCTGCGGTGGTGACGGTGGTGATTTTCTGCGTGGCCGCTGCGGCTGCTGCCAACGCTGCCATTCCAGACATCTGCTGCGGAGCCGCCGATGATGGCTGCTGCGGCTGCTGTTGCTGTACTTGTTGCTGTGCTTGCTGCTGCACCTGCTGCAAGTTTCAGAACATATTTGCATCGCAGATATGTAAACCTCTTTTTTATACATTCAAAGAGGTCACAATTAGATGTGGAAAAACATGAAGGCAACGACTGTGACAGTAACGCATCCAATTTCGTTGTTCCTGAACTAGTCAAAATGAAGTGAGAAGAACTCAATCACAAAACACACTCACCACTCCCGCAGGAAGCGTGCCTGTAACTGTTTTCACCACTTGTTGCCCTGTTGGTGTGGTTGCTATGACCCTTATCTGCTGCTGACCCGTCACCCCCGGTGATCTCGTCCTCACCAACGTTACTGTACCTGCACGTCACGCGGATGAGTACAGACTCGAGCCTGTGATCAGTCTCGGCCCAAACTTACCAGGTGCCCTGGCCACAGGAGTGGCTGGAGGAGGCTTCAGAATGACGGGGGCACGTGGGGGCGTTGCTACAGGCGGCCGTACGGGGGCCAGCATGGTGGGCGCAGGGGCGGGCACAGGCGCTGGTGCAGGAGCAGGTGTTGGAGTAGTGGTCGGTGTAGTAGCCAAGGGTGCCATGCTCGTTGCAGGTGGCATGTCGTATCGCTGCAGCTGCAGCAGGTATGCATCCGCTGGAAATTTCCAAAGGGGTCAGTTGATGAAGGAGCCAAAAAAGATTACTGTTTCATGGCAGCAAATGCCACACACAAAAGACTAGAGACACCAGATCTACTTTTTATAATATGTCAGCAAAAGCCAGAAGCGCTGTATTTCATGAAAAAATAAAATAAAAACAGCAATGCAAATATCTAAAAAAAAAAATAGGCAGAAGGCCACACATATCTATCATAATAAGGTCACTTTGTGCCACACACACCCAGAGGTGACATTCACACATATGTCAGGTTGCCTTAGTTTTCATGATACAGAAATATGCCCACTTTCACTCAATTCTCAAACAGACTGTGCTGTCCCAACCAACCTGTTGGAACAGCGCCCCAGCAAACTTCCAGCGTAGCCGTGGAGGCTCGGACAAGCTGGACTCTGGACGGTGCTGGAGGCTTCTCGGTCTCTAAATACCAGAGGTCCTTGCAGCACACCTACAACAAAGTGTATTAGTGACAACAGCCTGCAAAGGAGGACACACAAGTACCTGATTATTCCAAGCTTTACGGTAGCCATCTCGTCCACTCCATATATACAGGCGAGTGTTGATGGCAACGGAACAGTGTCCAGCTCGTGCCCGTGGAACTGCCTCCTCGAAGACTTCCATGGCCAGCTGTTCCCAGCTCATGGTTTCCAGGTTCAGAGATGCAAGCGTGTTGGTGCACTTCCACTCCTTCTCGTGCGTCGAAGCCTTGTTCTCGTCCATCACCAGAGGCACCCATCCCCCGAAGACAAACATCCTCTGGCCGATGAGTGTGGCCGAGTGGAGACTCCGGGGCAGCGGAGGAACACCCGACACCACCGGCTTCGCCCACGTCATTGATTCTGGTTAAAAGCAAGCGTTACCCACTAGGAAGACAGAGAACAGTAATGCTGTAGAAGAAAGAAAGAGGAGCTCACCGACATCCAGCTGCCAGAGGTCTCCCAAGCGGCAGCCACTCATGCCTCCGTATACAATCAGTCTCGCCTGCCTGCCGTCCTTGGTGTGGTAGGCCACGGCTGTATGAGATTCCCTGGGCGGTGGAGGCTGCCCAAATACCTGTGGCATTTCCCAGGCCATGGCGCTCGAGAAGGGCCGCAATTCCAAGGTGTACAGGTCGTTCAGGTACCTGGCGTAGAAAATAAAGAAAACTCCTTTGCTTGCTTGACTCGGTCAAGGTACAGCTGCAGTGTTCACTGCCCCCATACAGTACGTATCCTGACCGCTTACAAAATCAACCAAGTATGTACCTGCTTACTACATACTATAACACTACTCATGCCTGATTGGATAGAAAGTTTCAAGTGTGAGCACTGTAACCATAAGAAGTGATGAGTGCAAGGACAACGATACCTGGGAATGTTGTTCTTGGGGTCGTCGCTGTCATTGGCCAGGCCACCAAAAAGATATGCCCGGCTGCCGATGAGAGTGAAGCTGTGCCCAAGGCGAGGGCACGGGGGACCCTGGGGTCCTCGCGGTGGTCGAGGCTTCAGGCGCTTCCACTCCCAGCGACTGGCCTGCAACTCGTACAGCTCGTTCGAGTACTTCCCGTACTCCACCATCCCTCCAAAGACCAGCAGGCGGGTACCGTCGCACACAAAGCCATAGGCGGCACATCCTGGAGGGATATCTCCTTTCACGGGGGGCACAAACCATTGGTTGGTAGCTATGGAGAAAACATACCAAAATAGTGCGTAGTCAATTGAGGCACATCTGTCAAATTAACATCCGTCGACTTTTACACACTGATGAGGACATGTCAACTGCCAACTCTGACACTGAAAAATTTCAAAGATTTATTTGTGGGCAACAAGAGGCAAGCAAATATTTAACAATTCTTATGTGTGAAGATTTCTTTGAATGGATTCCACATGTAATCAAGTAGCACAGACATCAACAATGTCTGCAATTCTTATATTTGGTAACAAGGACCACCAGCATTACATTTCCATTGCCCCCAACTACAAAGACCAGTAGGTGAACCTGATATTTTTCCATGGTAAGCATGCAGTGTCCTGATCTACACCACAGCAAGTGCATCCAAACGTGTAATTGTTCCTCCCAAGGTCCTTTCAAATGAAAAATCTGTTGAATTTGAATCAAGGATAGGAAACTAGATCATGCAACGACGCACTTCCAGAACAGCTGTGTGTGCAAAAGGACCCATTCTGACCCCCAGGCTCTTTTTACTGGCGGAATAAACTGAATCACTGTTGCATCTGTCTCACCCTTGCCGCCCATCAGGAGGTTGTTGGAAACATAGTAGTTACTGTTCATTAAAAGATTGCTCTGTTTCAGATCTTGTTGCAGTTTGTTCCCCTGCTTCTGTCTGAGGCTTATTCGTTCCCAAACAAACGTAAATTTGATTTCCACTGCGGAAATGTTTCTGCTCAAAACTCATTGAAAATTCCACTTTTCCTGCTCCTCCTAGCTTTTGTCCCATGACAGTGCGTTTATTTATACAAAACCTGATATCCAACGCAGATCCTGGACAATGAACTAACAAATATCCCTTCTCCGAAACTGTTTTTCTTCCTCTTTTTAAGCGCGCGTATTTCTGACGCAACCCCCACCGGCGCCCGCTCTGCGCTGGGGGATCCACCAACCGTCGCGAAGTAAAAACCGCCACGCCCAGCTCACTTCCTATAAGTAACGACCACAAGTTATCACTGTAACGGAGTTGTTGAACATCTTTACTACATTAATCAACAAATAAACGCTATACGTGTCCACTTCCGACCGGGCTAAAGTTTGGCGCACTTGCCTTTTGTTTGTTTTGCAAGCAACCACTACCCCACTACGGTGGAAAAAGTGGCGCCAAGTTAAGCCTAGCCTTTAGTAGACTCAAAATGGAGAGCCCTGAGCGAAAAAAAGGCTCCTGTCGCTGGCATGGGACGTTGATACTGTTACCAAGGGCGCAAACAATACTGTGCTAACGTCAGACAACGGCGCCGATATCACGGCAGGAGAAAGCAATGCTAGGAGCGAAGGCGAATCAGACGCCCGGGATATCTGTCGGCGGGCAGATTTCCTTGGCGCGCGCCTGCCTTAACGACATACGAACATGGTACGGACAGAAAGACGCCATGTTGCCGAGGTCGCTGTCTGTAGGACCAACTAATAATCATCCTGCAGGAGAAGTACTCCTCCTGCGCATCGTGCGTTGGAATTAACGTTTGCTCCATAGCACCTACGATAAATTTTCTGTCACATCATGCGCTTTACGGCGCCTGATCACCCAAAATGCCGGATACCAAACTCCCCATTGCGCCTATAGGGCGCCGCCATCTTGGAAAAGACGGGAGAAGTTAATTTTTCAAAGCGTAAACTGTATGAGTAAAAGTGCAGATCGCGTAAGCACTACACGCATAAGATGCCAAAACATTGACACGGAAAGTTTGACTTGACAGCGATCCCAAATAAATGTTTTTCGCAGAGGATTACATGCGTGTGTTCAAAGACAATACAGGTCGCCATATTGGTATGCTGCACGGTATGAGGAGCGAGATCGCAAACTTACATGTGTTGTAGACGTGGAGCTCGTCAACGATTCCTTCATTACCTCCACCGAAGACGATCATTAAGTCTTTAATTGCGACTGCCCGATGTCCATGACGAGGCCGGGGAGCAGGGCCTGTCGTGTTTGTCACCCGCTTCCACTTCAATATGGGTGCCGCCATTTTGAATCATACCCACAATGCTGGCGAAGAAACGCAAATTCCCGTATGATAAACAACGCGAAACATCTGAGCGGAAAACGACATATTAGAGCGAAACGGGACTTTTGTTGATGTGTTGAGAAATAAAATATATTTAATAAAGTTTTACTGGAGATTTTAAATGATTTTTGAAGTAAGAGTATTTATCATTTGGAGCGTTTTCATAAGTGCGGTCTTCGTCTATCGCAGAGATGCCCGGATGTTGAATGGCGGCAAATTTGAACAGCCGAACGGGTCCATCAATGACCGGTATTAGGTCAAAACGACATTGTTAGGTCCCATTTCTGAAATATGTGGATCATATCTAACGAAGTCTTGCCGCTGGTCAGCGTCAGCGTGGGATATGCTGTTATATACACACTGGCAGCATTGGGCTTCTTCGACGATAACGATGTGGAGGTGGGTTTCGAAGCGTTCGGAGAGTACCCGAGCATCTTTGCCCACCGCTTGCCGCCGTCGATCAAAATGCCATTTAACACGATAGCCTGTGGACTGTACTTGGCGTGTGGCTTGTTTTGGCTGCGTAAAAGCAAGCTGGAAGAAGAAACGGAAATTAAGGGAGGCCCTGTGCTGATGTCAGTGGAAGAAGCGTATTATTTTCGTGTCTATGGGTGGATCTGCATCTACTACAGTACCCTCCAGGTCCTGAGGGTACTGAGACCCCATCGTCGTGCAGTGAGCATGCTCCAAGCAGGTCGCCTCGTCCTGCTTTCTTGGCTCATCGTCTGGAGCATTCACCTCTTGGACTGCGCACGTTCTAGTGTCGCGCTTACTGTCGGCGGCCCAATGTTGTCGCTGGTGAACTATGTCATGATGCTGGGAGACAGTAACGGGTACAACAGGGCTCTCGTCACGCATATGGGAACAGCGTCCACGCTCGTAGCTTACATGCAAGCCTTGTACGGAGACGTGGCGCACTCCTCGGTGTCTCTCTCGCTCGTGATTTTGCTGAGTGTTGCCTTCTGGGTCACCATGAACACAGACCTCATGTTGGCCACTGCTGGACCTACCTTCTGTCGGGTCCTCACCGGCTATTTCTGGTCACGTGTTTGTGAAGCAGCACTCGTTCATCTGATGGCACAGTTCATGTTTGCCATCTTGGTCAACAAGTACGTCGACATGTCGCTGGAGTACAAATACGAAGTGCCGCGACAATTCGCCCTGTACAAGAACTAGCTGTGTCAAGGATGGACATCTAGCTGTACGCACCTTCTTACAACTGTGCAAAATTCATAAAACGTTTCTTCTTTTTTTGTGTGTGTGTGCAGGCGTCGCATCATGGTGATGAGGTGAAACGAAAAGTGGCGTTTTAGAAGCATCAAAGGCGTTCTGTGACGTTAACCCAATTAACAGGTCCTTGTCGCTAG
Organism: Ornithodoros moubata; assembly: GCA_029532675.1. Classification (NCBI taxonomy): domain Eukaryota; kingdom Metazoa; phylum Arthropoda; class Arachnida; order Ixodida; family Argasidae; genus Ornithodoros; species Ornithodoros moubata. Next base: position 40,205 of record JARGYV010085569.1, read on the forward strand.
GTGTGACTGGACCGTCTCTTCGGAAAAAGTGGGTTGCTGTTCCAAAATCGCGGTAATAAGTTATGCCCACGTCTTCAGCAAAATCATATATGATGTGCACCGTGGAAAAACTTTTTTATTTCAACATACAGTTTACTTCAAAAGACTCATTTATAACACATATAAATCGAAACTCTACCAAACAACTAAAGCATATAAAATTCTTGTTCACTCAGCTCTCCTTGTAGATATCTTGTATACGCACGATAACAATAATAATCCGTGGCCTTACGTCGCAAGACAAATGTGATCGTATAAGCCCAAGATACAATGCAAGCAAGTCCCCTTATTTTTGTTTCTTTCTCTCTTCCTTCATTCTTTTTTTTGCAATATGTGAAAAAAAGAAAAAAAATGCGTTGGATGAAACCTTGAAGGCACATGCTTGGAAGCATGTAGCCCTGTTGACCTCATGGTGTTCTGCTGACCTTTTCTCCTGCCAATGAAGACAATGATACAAGAGTGAGGGGTCTCCATGGCGTCTGTGTACCAAGGAAACGGCTAAAATAATCAGTTCGAGATGAAATACGAGTCTTTTATTTTCCAGATCCCGATACATATGAGCACTTACTGGGGAAAGTGCCACCCACCACGTCTTCAACAACAGTTTCTCGACGTAAGATTTCGGACATACAAAAGAACAAGATAGATCGAGACAATAAAGCTGATTTGTGTATTTCGCTCCCATTTATGTGTTCCAGCCTCCGAACACCAATTTCCATTTTCAGGGGAAAAACTTGCCACGACTCCGTAAGAATAATTCTTTACGTTTTCTCTAGAACGAAACTTTTTCCTTAGTCGATTCGCGTCGTCTGCTAGTTTGA
>JARGYV010085573.1:0-30247 GCA_029532675.1 Ornithodoros moubata
CCTGTACATCTCGGAAAATACAGCAGTGCCGAGGACGGCAGCAGCGTATGGTTAGAAACGCAGACCACGGACTGAGAGGCACTTGAACTCGTATGCTGGCTCATTTTATATCCGAACCATTTCGTTGCGAACCTGTTCCCACTATATTTCTTTCCCGGTTACACTCGGGTTCCGGTCAAAAAGCATCACGAAAATTTCGGTTCGACGAAAACAACGATCCTTGTACGGCTTTCGCACAGGTTCGGGCTCGGTCCGTCACTGTGCTGGACACAGATGAATCCTATAGAAATAAGAAACCCGTCCAAAAACCAGAGTCAGGTTAAACGGGGCCGAGCCGACCAGGTCAAATGAACAGCTTCGCTACTGTGAAAAGCAACTTGAGTTGGCAAAAAAAAATTTTTCTCTCGTGCTTGTCTTTTTTTCTGCTATTAATTCTTTAATTCTCGTATGCTGCACATTATATTATTCGATAGGCTATTCAACTAGAAGCGCTGGTGTCAGTGAATGTGGCACAATGATGCGATTCGCCAGGCTGGTGCTGCCCTGCGTATATGGCGCCTACTCATTGAGGCGTAAGCCAGGGTCGTGCTCGGAGGCTGGTGGTGGTGGTGCCCGTAGTAAACGGCATTTAGCCTGTGTGGCAACTCGCCACGCTGATGGCGGCACCTAACTAGAGGAGGTTCCGAGCTGTCATCTGAAGGCCAGCGTTCCCGCAAGCTTCGGCAAGATGGTGAGCGCAATGGGAATTGTAAAGGGCGCAGTCCAAAAGGAAATGCTCCACGGATTCAGGGGTGCCACAGTAACAGCACATTGGGGAAAGAACGAATCGCGTGTCATGGAGGGATGAGTTTAGGCGAGGCACGCAGCAGCAAAGAAGCACAACTGTAATCTCCTACTGACGCATCAGAGACAGGTCATGACACCATGGGGAGCACCAGCGCTCGTTCGTGTACTAGTACGTGAGCGAGTGGGGACTCCCTTACTGCAGTGATGTGGGGAAGTGCTAGGGAGGCCTTCGCTATCTTATCACACTAGAAGTACTGAACACTCGCACAGGTCTAATAATATCAAGGCAGTAGCTATAATAGCTTGTTATGCCCCAGTTTACAGGTAGATGTACTTCAGCTTTTTCACACAATTACTTTTTGCAACCTACCAACTTGCTCACACACATTCAATTTATTTTCCTAGCTCTCCCAAGGTGACAAGGGCTTGACCCTTACCCCTGTTGTAGGGATACTGTTGTTTGGAAATACGTGTTTAGAAAGACACTCAGAAAACAGTTACATGTTGATATCCCACTTTAATGCCGCTTTTGCTTCTTTGCTTTCTCTTCCCCACGATATTGATGCCTGCAACAAAAATATGATATTCTCTTTTAGCACTTCATTAAGGATGTTCTAAAGAAAGCTTAAAGGTGCTTGCAGCAGCGCAAAAGGTTCGGGACACTGACAATGGCTGAGGCAAAACAAACAAGAGCAACTCACCTAGACTGCCACCGCCTGCCGAAGTTCCAGACACGCCCGAAAGAAGGCAGCCAATCTTCTGACGTGGCGGCATAATGGTCGAAATTTGCCCCGACTCTGTTGGGGTTCAGCCTGTTGCGCTTTTCTTTCTCCACTGTGTGAGCAAGGTATCAATAACAAAAAATATAAGGTACAGACGGTATGATTATTTCTTATTCTAGCAATTATGTTCTGTTCGAGATATGTGCACCTCACAGATCCAATTCCTTATCGTATTCCCCCACATCAGCAGGCAAGCCATGAAAAAGCGGGGAAACCGGCATGCCATAAAACCCTGCATTTTGATGCATACCGGAAGATGCAAGGTAACTTTGCTTTCCCATATACTGGTATTGTTCAAGCGACAATCTGCCAGTAACTAATATCCACAGGATACCCACACAAGTCCTTGTTTCCATGTGGAACGTATAGGTCATGATACCATAAGTAAACAAACCAACCGGAAATGTACCCCACTGGTCAGAGCGGGGTACTGCAACACTGCATATTCGTCTCGAGTGGTCATAGTGATACACACTATTTAGTTGACATGAACATGCATGAAGGCTCATTGGAGACTCTGCTTTCACCTCCACTAAACAGTTCTACAGTAGATCGACCCCGCGGGCGTCCTCACACATGAAGCTACTCGATAATATTCAAGCTGGACTTGTAATGGACAGCTCAGCGACACACTTGAAAAAACACGACAAAGACAAGCTTTGAACAGCGTTACAACACTGGAAGGGCTAATAGACACAGAAAGCAACTCTAATAATAACAACAACTGTTGGTATACGTCGCGAGACTACTGTGATCATGAGCGACACCGCAGGGTAGGACTGCGGATAATTTAGCGCCGGGAATCTCCGACACACGGTACCAGTAAGAATGTTGCTGGTTTTTCCTAGGTTTTCCCTTTACGAAATAAAGCTTATTCCGGAGCAGTTCCCTGAGAAGTTGGCCCACGACGCATACGTCCCCCCTGCGTCAGTCGTGATGTCGTCCGCACTAAGCGAGGCCGACTACGGTGAACAGTCAATGAAAACGAGTGATCACGTGTCCCCACAAGCTGCACCTGGCATGCATCCCTTTCAGACTGGATAAAACTCTGTGATGTCTCAAGAAAGGACTCGGTGAACAGTTCCATCCCTCTAAATACTGGTCAACAGCCCTGTAGGTATAAACATAGCAGTCTACCTACTGGAAGAATCGGTACCCAGCGGAAGCTGTGGTGTAAAACACTGTTACCATGCTTCTTGAAGTCTTCAGCTGATGGACCAATTGGGGCGCTCGATAGTTCCCCGACAGTGGGCTGGGTTGGTACCTCAATGTTGCAGTCGTCCTCATCACTTTCATCTAGCCACGGCGGCCGAGCACCGGTGAAGATGTTGCCCTTAGATGGTGGGAAAGTTGAGGGCATATTGTTTACCAACTAGAGCTCATATATCAACCGTTATTTAGATATCCTGAGACAACAATTTCTTCGTTCTCTTTTTGAAGTGTAACTTCTTTGTTGAGGAAAAAAAGAATGCCACAAAAAAAGATATGCCACACATGCTTCATGAGCATATTGTAGAATCTGGTGATAGTGATATGCATTGTGATTATAGCTTGTAGAAAGGCCAGCTACAGCGACAAGCGCAGTTTTCATTTGGGCACATCTGTTACAATTTCTCTGGTGAGGTATGCCCAAGAGTAAAAGTGACGTTCCCTATGCTTCCTTCTACTAATAGAGCACTCAAAAGAAAGTCCAAACTCTGTTACCAGATCACCATTGACACGTTCACTTGTCCAGTTGCTGCATCCGGGCTGGGCGAGCATATTTGCCACAGATGTTGTGGAGCTTGCTGGTAATGCTGACTGGTACGTTCACATATTCAGGATAGTAAAATTATTGACATTTGATTCTCACAATACCTGCACCTTTTAAGTGGTGAATCTCGTAAAATAGTGTCACAGCTATACGACATGCAATCACAGTCGGGGCTGGATTCTTTCAGATGGACTGAAACTGCTTCAAAAGGAAGTTGCTGCATTTAAAAGCAAGCATATACATATTTAATGGTTGCTAAATCAGAAAGAAGGTTGTGAGGCTTATGGGGGGGCTTTCCTAATTTAATGGAAATACACTGCTTGAACATGGTACTGGACAATGTACTTAGAAGAGGACAAGGGAAAACTGATTAACTTATAAAAATGTTAACCAATTTCGGTTACTAGCATCTGGCAACTTGCTAATTATCACCGAAGATACCCAACATCATCAAAGAACTTTCGACGCTCCCAGCAGCAGAGTTAACAAAAAAAGGAAGTCACTGAGAAAGCTAGCCAGAGCTGTAATTTTTTTTTACACTGTATAAACACAACTTTCACAAAGAATGCTGCCATCTGAAAGCATTCAGCCCAACCAATCATGTCCAAAGTAACGATAATCATAGCAAAATTAACAGGACGTAAAGACAGTATTCTGTGCCTCAAAAGAACAGAAATAATGCAAGACACCTTTGTGTGGCAGGCCAAAAATCTAACATTTGTTAGCACATGTGTGCACTAAAACCCCCTATTAGTAACAGATTGTAAAGTTGTGTGGAGGTTCAAATCCTCCAAGCCCATAACACAAATGTCTCTGATTTGAACATTTGAAGTTCCATTCCTATTCAAATCTAACAATATGCACTTTCTGAACTGGCCATATTTTGAATAGCTCTGAACAGGTGAGCAAAAGATATCCAGCTGAACAGAGATAGATTTTATTCTACCTGCATTAAACACTAAACATAATTAGCAAGTTCTCACAAAGCAATCACTAGTCATGACTGTAGGCAACTGTTACCCCCATACAAATGAATAGTAACTGACAGTTCTTCTCTAAGCACTGCTTTGAAAACTAAATCAGAAATTGTACCATACAGCAACAGGTGTGGATACGTTCAAGCACAGAGCAGAGCACGGACACAGACCTGGGACGTCGGCCACCCAGCAGTAAGTGCCGCCTTTCGGCATGCTTCCATTGCACTGATATCCTTAACAACCTGTGGGAAAACTCTTGGATAAGACGAGTATGTGTTCACATTAGTTGCATGTACCTTTCGGTGAAGAGCCTCAACTTTCTGGAGGTACTTCTCCTTTGCAACCTTCAGGGCTTTTTCGCACCTTAAAATGTGTAACAGTAAAAATTCAATACAAAAGCTGTGCAGGCACTCTGCACATTCTACTCTTTACAGTAACTTCGCTAAGTTTTCAGCATGTTGACAGAAATAGGCTCCTTCCTGACGTCTGAACGAATTGACGTTCGTCGTTTACCTGTCTAGTAGTGAAGCTTCCATTACGTACTGGCTGACTAAACCTTTGCTAATTTTGTTCTTCCACATAAATCGTTTGCAAGCTGCCAGGTGCTCCGCGCTGGAAATCGGGAATTACAAAAATTAAACATAAGAATCAGTTTTGAGGGCGAGACTGAGTGTGCACAGAGATTGATGTGCACGCTATATAGTTATCTCACCTTGTTAAATGTAATAGAAATGACTGACATTTAACGGCAACTCGCAAGTCTCTGTCTCTCTCGTGTTTCTCGACTTCCGAGACGCAGAAGTAGCACCACACTTTTGCATCTGGTTCCCATCGAATGTCGTGAACTTCTGGATTTTTCATGCAGTGCTTCGCCTCTGCTATCTTTAAAATTAAGAAATGATCAGAAAAGCGAAAATAATGTTATTTTGTCGCTGTCGTTTTCCTTTACCTTTTTTGTGAACTTCGTTAGCACGTTTCTTACTATTTCCTGATGCTTCTTGGAATAAACGTGCTTTCTTCCGAGGTTATGATTTAGGTTACACAGTTCGCACACAACATACTGAGTAAATGAATGATTCATTACGAGAAACAGGATAGGTCCGCACTACGAGCCCGCAACAACGTTACCACCAAAACCTCCACCACTAACCACTCCACTGGGGTGACCAACCATGGGGTGACCTTTATGCTTTAAATTTGTTACATTTAACATTTTGTCTTAAAAGCTTTGTGTTTATTATAATTTGTACTGTCAAAAATACATTATATGAGAAAAAAGCCCAGATTATGCAGATTTTTCTACTGACATGTACAGCACAAGCTCTATCGCGAACGCCATCGCGACCAACATTAATGGCCGCCGTGTGTGTTTCTTGTTAGCGTGCAGCATTGTGTGTGTGATTTTATGTTTTTATCGGAGTAAGGCATTATAAGAACTTTCATAATGCCCGTGCCAGAGGAGGTTAATTTCGCTTATCATTTGGCATCTAACGAACCCGGCGTGCGTCGCAGAGCACTATCCAAGTTGATGAAATGGATCCGTGTAAAGTCCGCGCACGTGAAAACAGGTACGCAGTTTGAGGCCACACCTCACCACTTCTTGTACTGTTTGGATCGTGAGAATGAGTCAACGAAGGACTCTTAAATCTTTACGTTGGTGGACGTTGCCTATAGGGCCCACGTTTGCGTGCCAGATTCCATAAAAATTCTGCCTTTGAACCGTGGCACATTGATGTTGCGAGAAAATTGAGTTCGGGCATTGAACTAACGGTTTCGTCACGTCAGCCACAGTTTGAAAGGCTCATTTGCATGAAGGTGCTGTATTGAGCAAAACGTCTTCACTTTTGTTTAAGCCTTCACTGAAGAAGCTATGATGAAGCTATGGAAGGGGCTTTTCTTCTGTATGTGGATGGCAGACAAGCCTCTTGTTCAAGTAAGTGTCCCAGCCTGCTGCTAGAAACTGCACTTGCCTATTACGTTTAAGTGCAGCAGAAAAAAAAGAAAAAAAAAAGGAGCAAGACGTGATGCCAAGAAGGTGGCTAGGATTTCCATGACTTGCATTGACGCATTGTGCTAATTGAAGACTAAAACGTCCGATATGGCCTGGACTGGAGCAGAAGTGGTTCGGGGCCAATAGTTGTTAATTAGATTTACACGAAATACCATTGATGGTGCTTTGCATTATGTTTCATTGCAGCAAGACGTAGCAGACAGCATCTCTTCCCTTGTCCACAGCTTCAGTTGTGAGGAGCAGACGTTTATGTTTATCGATGCATTCTACAAGACTATGGCCCATGAATGGTTTGCTATTGATCGGTTCAGGTTGGACAAGTTCATGATGGTGAGTGTAATGTGGCTTCACTTCTGTGTTGTTTTCTTGAAATGTCAGTCAGTTTTGCACTAGATTATCAGGAATGTGACATGAAACAACTCACAAACAGAGTGAGAGAAACTACAAGAATTGGAACACAGGTCTTAGTGTTCAAGAAGTTAGTGTCTTTGATTTATGCACTTAGTTGGTTATGGTGCACTCCCAATCGCAGGACGCAGCCATATTTTCTCGCAGATGTGATACAACATTGTCGTCCTGTAATCATGCTTCACTCGTGACCCTACACCTGTCTTATGCCAACTCATTTCATGTTGATGAAACCCCCTCCCCTTGGGAATAGCTAATGTTGTTCACTGCTACATTGACACTGGTGCTCATCATGCTCTTCTGCAACACCAATACTGTGTCTTCCTACTAGAACTCCCCACAATCAATAAAGAAGTGACCAACTTGTTGTCCCGTGACACAGTTCAACCATCTTTTAGTCCCAGGGTGTCTCCCATTGTTCTTGTATATTTGTGCCCCTCAATAGCGGGACACTCATAATGACAACGCACATAAGCAATAACAACAGCAGCACTTAAAAAAAGAGACGAGAGAGTCACGAAGACAATATCTAGCACCTCAACAATTCAGGGTGTAGCTGGCATGCCACAGACACATAATATTGCTCGGGCAGGGTTGGGGAAAGTGAGAGTACAGCTGGAGGTTGGCATCACACACAAGCTGCAAATGGGAGAAATACTTATGCACATAAAAAATACCACTGGAGCGGGTATGCAGCAGACGATTAAAGGTCACCTGGACGAGTAAATGCGCATACTCAATTCAATTCTACCATCAGTCCATTTCTGCAAGAAATAAATATCATGGCTCTGCTTCCTTAAGGACAGTCTACATAGAAAAAACATGCACAATGTGATAATCGATGTACACTCATCTGTGCATAAAGGGGTCTTAGAGATGACATAAGAATTTCCTTGGTGCCACTAAATTTTTTTAGTACTATCACCTTTTCCCGTATCATTCCAAATAACCGAAGCAAATTGTAGCCTAGGCAGTATACTGAACATTTAAACAGTGTGAGCAAAGTAATGGGATTTGAAAACTTTCTAGAACCATGGTTCTGTTATACGGCGTGGGTGCGTGATTGCTTTTCCATTGATCGGGGAACATGCTCCAAGATAAATACAAATTTAATATATGACAGAAAAGTGGTGCAAAAGTATCGGCATAACCTTTGAATATAAGTGAAGGTATGCCATTGAGCTTAGATTCCAGCTTTTTTATGCAAGTAGTGACCTACATCAACAGTAATAGAGGACAATCACAGATATTTATCACAGTAGATAATAGGAGTAGTATTACTACCTGGATAACAAATATGATTAAAACAACCCCATGGGAGCCTGGTCTACATGCGTTACTTTGTGAAGGTACTGCGGAAAGTTATCATGTCCTTGAGTGGTGCGTCTCACGTGGTAAGTTGGGGCCAAGGGCTGACACGCATGATAAAGGACAACTTAGTAGCGTCTCGTCAGGGGCAATCTGTGCCTGTGGAGGGACTGCCAAAACTGGACAACTGGTTGTGATCTGGTTTCTTTTGTGTCTCAGTGGATACGGCCTTTGTGGGGATGACCTCTTAGTCAGACACGTCAAGACATGTAGGCTGAGCTTATGCATACCTTTTGCTTTTGTGGTGGAGTTATGTTGTGACTCGTAACACAAAGCCTGCACGCCAACAAAGGAAAAAAAAGGGGATTATAGGATACAATAAATGGGGAAAAGGTAATTTTGAGACAGAAAAAGGGAAAAGGCAGACAAGCTCGAAAATGTTGCATTTACACATTTAGAGTCGTTTTTAGGCAAATGCCTAAAAATCCGGGCCCTAGTAATAACACAACGACACAAAAAGATTGTCTTACTGTGGTGTTGACCATCAAGAAACTCCACCCCTACCTCTACAGTAGGCCCTTTGCAGTGATCACGGATCACCATCTCCTCTGTGGGCTGAACATGGGTCGAGTGGTCAACTTGGATGATGGACATCGCGATTCCAACAATTCAATGTGGCATCACAACTAAATATCATAAATATAGATAAATACTTTGAATATCACATAAAGCTCGCCACAGCCATTTCGTTCTGTGCTTTCTGCGTTAATCTGCGGCAGCCACACAGAACTTAGTATAGGAAATCCCACTTCGGGGTTCTCTTGCTGCTCCCTCACACAGTTCAACCTCCCACATTTCTGTGCGAGCTGGCAAACGATTTACTTTACTTGCAAATTATTCTTCATGTACTAAGCACTAGCTGGTCCTTGAATCACCGACTACTATGTCACAGCAAGCACTTTGTCTTCGTCAGTGCTCCGTCGAATTACTGTCTTAACAGTTCGCGCCTTCTTGTGGCTGCAACCGAGAGCCTTCGCAAACAGTCCTACAATTGTTGCATGACAACATGATCACAGAATGTGGGCTGAGAGCTTCTTCTCTCTGTTTCTTTACATTCAGTGTATTCCAGCATTATATTCATGAGCCGTAACACGGTTAAATCTAATATACACCATAGCTGTGCCTTCTAAGGTTGTGTGTTCCTTTTTCCAGCTGGTGCGTCGTTTTTTTCGTCAGAGCCTTGTATTCGTTCACAAAGGAGGATGGAAAGAGGAATGTATCCAGAGCTTTAATGCTTGCCTCAGCAAGACTGTGTTTGACCCAACCAGCGATGACGTACCTGCAGGTTTGAAGACTCACATTGTGGATATTTTTCTGCAGGAGTTGGCTAGGGTGCAGGGATGCAAGGTAATTATGCATCTATCACTCATGTTTATTCTCTTGAGTGTTGCTTATTGCACAGCACATGGGACCCACCTTCACTGTGAAAGCTTTCCTCATCACTGATAACCACTTAACACAGAGTTGTGAGTGGTGGCAATCATGTGTGTCCGTTTAGTGTTTTTGGACATTTATGTCTATCATCTACATAATATACACCTCACATAAACAATACTTAAAGGAGTTTAACCTGATAAATTTGAAACCTGCATTGAATTGAGGATGTACTGTTCAAGACAGGCACCAAACCCATGTAGGAATGGATGCAGGGACATAGAAGCCGAGTGTTTGTGGTTTCTGGCTGTGATCATAATGAAGGCCTTTCAACTCTGTTTCAGTTGACAGGAGAGCAATCACTGCTGTTTCTGGAACCATTCTTCAGGATTCTTGTGGAGTCACCATTGTAAGATCGTATAGACATGCTTTCTTGAGATTAATATACAACTACTGCAAGTGCTTTTTAAAACAGGACACAGTTTTAGTGAGAGGAAAAAGAAGACATACATATATATACTATGTGTGGTTTCACGTGGGAAACTCTGTACAATTATAGTAGGCTTTTCTGTACCTGTCTTCATGCTTTGTGTACTTAAGAGTTTTTTCCTATCAGCTTTGCTTACACATGATATTAGGGACAAGGGAAGTCCACCATACAGTAGTCTCTCTTTAAGACGAACTTCACGGGACCACAAAAGTTTGTTCATGTTAACAGAAATTCACCTTATCAGGAAGATTCCACTGCCACAGAATATACGTATGTGCACACAAAAGTGTTCATGTTATCAGGAGGTTCGTGCTAACAGAGTTTGTATTAAAGGGAGTCTACTGTATTTCACTCTCTTTTCTTTTTGCCTACAAATGGCTCCTCAAAGAACATTTGTTTTGACAGGAAAGTTCTGAGGCATTCTGTGCGGGATAACATTTTCCACTTGATGATTGACCTGGATCCAGCAACCACTGGAGAAGCTGTGGGCGAAGAGTTCGAAGAAGTCGATGAGGAACAAGATGATGACAAGACAGATAGTGGCAGTGAAGAAGAAGACAATTATGAAAGTTTTTCAATGGCGAAGAGTGAAACGCAAGTGGACCTACCTGCAGTTCCTGTAAGTCACAATGCTCCTCCTATGTCATATATCGTAAACCCTCTTCTTACTTTTTATTTCTGAGCTACATAAAAAGGGAGCAGAAGTTCCCATGCGCACATAGCGGGAACAACCACCACAGTTCAAGTGTTGATCACTTTGGTTAACTGGCTTTGCTACAGGCTTCACGAAAAATAGTAGAGCTGTGCGAGTAGTGAAGTTTTGGTTTGAGTTGAATATGAATCAAAGAACAGATTTTTCAAATGGTAACAAATCGTATGGCTTGGAATATCAGTTGAAATTGCTTGATGGTGTCCCAGTAAGGGCAGTAAGGGAAAGGTTGCATGCAACTTTCTAGGTATGTTCATGCTGTTGCATCAGAATCAAGTGAAAGTCGTTACAAACATTTGTGCAGCAGGATAAATTGCTGAGCATGCCCTCGGCTGAGCAACGCTCTCCTTTCACTGCAACTCTCCCAGATGGTGAAGATAAGGGTTTGTTTCATGTGTGCATAGCTGTTGCTGCACAGTATGCCCTTACTGCTCTTGAAAGAGTAGGGAACTCCGGTTTTTGACTTGTCCTGTGCAACTGTAGTGGGTCAGAGTTTCTTTGTATACCCGGCTTTGTCAGGCAGTGGCACACTTCTTAGGTTGCCTCCCTCTGTTGGGCTCGTTCTCATGTCTTGAAGCCCATCCTGTGCTAATGGTTCCACTTCTGATTCAGACCTGTAGGTGTCCTGCAATGTGTTGGAATGAAAGCAAGGATAGAGTTTTAGATATGATAACTTCGGCTCAAGCCAGTTAAAACGTTGATTGTTCTGTGATTGCGATAAATCTGGTTCGTGATAAATGTTGAGACACTATTTTCAGTGTATTTCTGTGTATGTTTTTTTAATTTTTACCTCTTTACATCAACACTAGTGGAACCAAAGCAATGCCATAATGGCAGAATCGTTTCAAATGAAGAACTTTCCATTCGAATATACATATTACTACTAATCAGGGATGGGCAGTATTTAAATACATTGTATTTAAAATACTATTTAAAATATAAATACATGTATTTATATTTTGTATTTAAATATGTTCTTTGAATTTGTATTTGTAGTTATACTTAAAATACTGTTTGAGGGTATTTATGTTCATAAATACTTCATAAATACATATAAATACACCACATGCACGCGGGCTCGAAACTCTCTTTCTTTTCGTGGCTATGCTACATGACTTCCCCGTGGTAAGGAGGGTGTTCATGAAGTACAACACAAGCCTCTGCTCCTCAGCGCCTGTAGAGCGACTTTTTCCTTTGGCGAACCTTATCCTACGACCGAATAGACGGCGTCTGGATGACGGCATTTTTGAGAAGCTTCTCCTTAAGTCAGCGTGAAAACGCAATAAATGCTGTTACACCGTTGCTACTTTGTGAGTGTCTAGCTGCATGTCGTCGTAACATTACTATTAACCCCTATGGTCTGCTTACCGAATGTATTTATGGCAGTATTTAGGGTATCTAAATACTGGATTTATATTTTGTATTTAAATACTGAATTTTCAAAGTATTTAAAGTGAGTATTTAGATACTTATTTTAAAAAGTATTTTGTATTTATATCTAAATACATGTAAAATGTATTTATGTCCATCCCTGCTACTAATATATATACTTTTAGCAAACTACTTTTTTGCCCTGCTATGTCGAACTGCACCACATGATACGGGAGTCATCACTTGTGATGTGGTAAACGGTAGTTTACGTTAAGGTAGTTAATTTATAAATGAGAATTAAATATTTATGTTGAGCATTAATTGCGAGCTGAAGGGCATAAGGAGGAGCCAGTTCTCAGAAACGATGCCATCTGACAGCTGACCTTGTTGACCAATATTCGTTTGTGTTTGTCAGGATGTGTGGGCCATTAAAATATTCTCTTATGTATTCCTCTTGTCTCTCTGTAAACTTATTATAGTCCATGCAGATAGCTTTTGCATATTTCCAAATGAAGTAATTTTCTCTCATTACTCACACTTGGCACGTACGTTGTAGGAAGGTCTAATTTGATCATGTTGTTCTCTTCCTGTGCAGTTTGACTATGAGATGATCGCCAATCGTTTCATTGAGTGCAGCAAACTAAAAGAGATGAAAAGCCCCAACCGTTGTATGATTGCAAATCTCGTGAAGAAGTAAGTAACCTTCCTGTCTCCCCTCTTTATTGAAGCTAATAAAACTCAATGACTTTTGGTGCGAGGATAAACAGAGAGCAGCGAGATAATCTCTGTAGACAAATGTCACTGCATTTATGTCATGTTGTAATCAGCCTTCATTTACTTTATGGAGAAAACTTGTTCATACTTTGGCTGGCTTCGTCCGGCATGCTGCCACTTATTAGCTGAGCCAGAAAGGCTGCATTTCAGAGCATGTGCATTAACAGCTTGTCAGGTGGTGTTTGGTGGGATCGTTAATATATGACTGAGGTACATTGACTACACCCTGACTTAGCATTGAACTGTACGCTAGCATGCACTGTATGCCGCTCAAAAATACCAGTATGCTACTATGGGCACGGCTCAGTCCGTAGCAGTAAGTGGCTCGCATTCTTTTTTTTGTTAGTTCTGAGGTCGAATGGAATGTCTTGCCATTTAGACACCTTTGCATTGTGCTGATGCCTTCATCATAACGATGAGTTTCGCTGTCTGATGGAGTTTTGCAGGATGAGTAAAATATTTTGTGATGCCATTCAATAGAGAGGTGCTTAATCACCTTTTGAATGGGAGCAGATTTTATGACACTCAGCTTTTCTTCAAAGCTCTTTAGCATGTGTCCAAGCTGTCACTTGAAGCAGGCTTCGTTTGACATCCAGGTTCTGGGATCTTTCACGAGGTGTCAATCCAAGGCTCATCATCGATGAAGACAGTGGTAGTGACTTGGAAATCATGGAGAATGACATTACGAAAGCTGCTAAGATGTTGAAGGAGGAGGAAGAACGGGAATTGATGATGGAAAAAGAGGAGCTGAAGAGACTAGCTGCTGCCTCAGTGAAAGCTAAAAAGGGTGGGAAGTTTGGGCTGGACACTTGCAGTGGTGTTTACGAGCATATGACGGCGGCAGAGAGCTCAGAAAGTGGTTCCGACGCTGACACAGAAAGCGCTGACGAAGAACCCAAGATCGTACAGCCAAAAAAGAAGCTGAAGCAAAGTGCAAAACAGAGAAGCCTAGGGAAACAAAGCATAAAGGATGGCGACGAGTCGTGCGACTTGGACGAGAAATCTCTACCTGTTGCAAATGGCATGAGAAATGATGTGGAAGTGGCGCAACAAAAAAAGAGGAGGAAGAAGAAACGCCCAACTGCAAACAAAGAGCACAGCGACGATGCCTACTACGATGAATTGATGAAGCATGAAAATCAGTATCTGTCCGATACGTCTGCGTTACGTAGCGGAGAGGAAAAGACAGAAGATGGAGAGACCAGAAAGGAATCCAAGAAACGGAAGAAAGGAACCAAAGTTTCCTCAGGTTCTGAGAGCAGCAGCATGCCTCCCAAGAGGAAGAAAAAGAAGGTAAAATTGGCTGTTGGGAATGAACTGTTAAAGGAACAAGGTATGCCAGGAGACAAGAGCACTCCTGGGCCTAAAGCTGGCAAGAAGAAGAAGAAGAATCCAGCTTCTCCTAGTGGAAGTGTACCTGCTGCTCTCGACAAGGCAGGTACCAAAACAGGTTCCGTTGAGGATGTAGTTTTGAGCGAAGTAGTTCCAAGTAGTGAAGTACATAATGTAGCAAAGGCCGTTACTTGTGACAGCAATAATGTGACTAAGAGAAAATTTACTGGCAATCAAAATGTTACAAAAAGAAAAAAGATGAAAGGAAAGTGCACACGTCTTCCCACAGCACAGTCAAATGTGACAGCAAGTCTTGCTTCAGAATCCCCTGCCGGACAGGACGGGCTCCAGGTGCAAAAGAACGGCAAGAAGAAGAGAAAAAGCTTGCTGGACCTAAAAAATTCTGAAAATTCTCTTACACTGTTCGAGGTGAAGCAAAACGTGAGGCTTCTGGAAGACGATTCTCGCTCTCCACTGAAGGAAGCTCAGAAGCCAGCAGGGACCACTCTTCAGAGCACAGACTTGTCCCCAAGGATCACTTCTGCTGAAGCTCAGAGAGACTCGACGTCATCACTTTTGAAAAGGGGTTTAGGTAGCCGTGGCAAGGTTTCCAAAGAAGCTAGAGCGATAGGTCAGGTTACAAAATTGGGACAAGAGAACACTGATGTTGGTGCCAAGTTAAGTCCCCAGAAAGGGCAGGTGGTGAAGAAGAGCAAGTTTGCACAGTTTGCGCTGTCCACACCAACAGCGAAATTCTTGAAGCAGTCGCATCTGAGGGCACAGACCGAGAGGCCAAAGGTGAGTTGTGGTCATTCAGTTGTAAAGCTTGGGTCTTGAGGATCACTGGTGGGTCACTCCAGAAGAAGCGATCCAATTGTGTCGTTTGACCCCCTCAAGTTTCATTCAAATCTTTTTCGCATGTGTGTACCGCAGAGCCATGAACACTCAATGTATTTTCACATCTTGGCGCTGCTCCCAGAGAGTGGGTTGCAAAACTTAAAAGAACTGCCTTGGGAGTTGTAAACTGCTGTTCCAAAAAGATGCACACAAAATGAGATCACAGGGCACTGTGAAAAGGAGGAGTAGTTGGAATGTATTAGGATGTGTTGGAAGAACGTGATCGAGGCTGCATCACGCTTTTATTCTACTGTTGTTAAATTGATTGTTTCATATGCTCTTCAGTTTTACTCTCTCTACTTATTTGTACTGGGCCAGATATTGGTTCAACTTACACCGCAGATGCCTCTTTGATCGGATGTAGCTGAGCTTATTTTTGCTGCTACACTGCAATATGTTCGCAAAGTGCGCCTCTGGCGTACCAAGTAAAAAAAAATATCCATAATAGCTTCCATAGTATTCTACTTGAGCCGTAACCAAGTGAATTTTTCTTTAATGTGTCATTTTTGTTCTGACTCGTTCCCAGTTGCCAGAAAATGAAATTTGGCACAGGTGCAGCGGTTCCTTGCAAATTAGTACAAAACAACCGTGAATCATTTAAATTTTGAAATGTCACATTATCGTCATTCTGCTGCATAAAGACGAAACGGTGACATCAGCTAGTGCAGCTCAAATAGGTATGTCATTTGTGATGCTTTCCGAAGTCCCCTCCACATGAGATTCCTGGTGGGTGGCACTCTGTGGTGCTTCGAAAGAGGATTATATAACTTTGGAGTGATTTTTGCACATGTAGCTGTCTGGGGGATGGATGCCTGTTGTCACTCAACAACCTTGTTGATGACAGCGACATGATTTGGACATCCAAGGATGATGAGAAGGATGGGGTAGGGTAAACAGCAACAAAAAACATCATTGTCTACAGTGCATTTCTCCACGAATGCATTGCTACAGTAGACAGGAACTGTGTGTGCACTCGCTCGTGTCATTAGGCTCTCTCCTGAAACGGCACATTTTTTGTAAGTGGTCATAGATGTCCCATCTACATCGAAAAATGGAAGTGACAGAATTCCCTGCTCGTTTGTTCCAAGAAGTTCCAATCATTACGCCCGTACTATGTCTGCAACGAACGCGTCATATCCGCATCAAGACAGGCAAAACCATACTATGAATGCTTAATTCTTTTTATTTTTTCCTTCATTTGGTACGTCAGAAGTGCACCAAGTGAACATATTGTGGCTCACGGCTCTAAAATATCTCAAGCCATCCTCCCTGGAGAAGTCGTCAAAGGTACTTTCAAGGGAGTCCTTTAAATTTGGTACCCCACTTTCTCGGAACAGCATACAGGTCGGCGGAAATACCTTGTGAGTGTTCATATCTCTGAGGTACACTTAGGCAAAAAAAACTTGAATTAAATTTCAAGGAGTTGAGCAACACGATTGGAATGCTTCTGGAATGACCCGAGAACAATGCTTAGCCTTGCCATGGGGTTTAGGCTAAAATGGTAGTCCAAAATGGCCACTTTTCTTTGAACCTGCATATGGAGGCATGTCTGACATACATTTTCATCAGCACCTTCGACCTTCCATTATGAATATACTGTAGAACTCAGTGGAAGATTAGTGGACTTATTAAAACATTGGAATCACTTGCTGCACACGTTTCATATCCAGTGGTACATACTGTATTTATGCGAGTCGACAAGAATGTGAGCAGTCCCCCATTTTGGGATGGATAAAAGTGGGGAAAAAAGTCTTTCGGAGACGAAAAGGTGTTTATTCCCTCTCAGAACACAATCCCTCCTCCATCGTGCTGGCACACTCCTCATTCCTGTTGTAGCGGTAAACTTTATGTAAGCTGTGTCCACACTTCAACATGCACAATGCAGTCATAGGGCAGGGTTGCCCATACTGATGACATCCATTTGCACGCTTCCAACAATGACGCGTGTGAGTGTAGAGCGCAAACTAACCAGAGCCCAGGAGCATCACGAGCTCGTCTGCTAGAGATGAGGGCACCTCTTGATTGTAAGTCGATCCCCCTACCTTTCAATTGTTGGTTGCGAAAAAAAAGAGTCGACTTGCATTCAGGTAAACACATACAGTATAGAGCAGCGAGTTGTACCTGTAGAGTTTGTTTCGAAGTATGTAAATTCTGCTATGGCTATTTAAGCATAAGGTTTGCGATTCTACATTGTTGTCAGGCCTAATTAAAACAATTAATCTGTGAATTCAGGAACTTGTGAGCTTTTAGACTTTCAATTTGTTGCTTAATATTATTTCAGTCAGTATTGAAGGAGTACACATGCAATCAAACCATAAGAGTAAAGTCCAGTCTTTCATCAGTATAATAATCGATAGCACGAAGATAAGGTATTAAGAAGGTTCCCAGTTCTATCTTCAGGCTCGACATGAGCAGAAATCTTGTTATATCGGCCAAAGCAATTCATATGCACAGTGGTACTGTTCATTTCATCAAAGTATCTGTATCTATATATCCATATGCAGATTGCAGCTAGGAAAAGCTAACACATAGAAGCCGAACAAAAATGATATCCAAAAGGCGGAGAAGTGTTCTATCCGGCAAAGGCAGCACAGATATGTTTGTGTACCCTGGAGCTACCCACACAACTTTATGTCTAGTCACTGTATACCAACTGTTACGGGCACCTTAAGACAACTCGCAGTTAGGTTGAAGGGCCGGTCTCGCACCCGACGACCTGTTTAAAACCTATGCCATCCAAATCGCCATTGTTGAAGATGGCACACAGCGAAATGTTTTCGCCAGGAACGCAGGAGATATTACAATATACGAATTAAATTGATACAACATCATTCGGTACGTCAGCAGGTACAGGAGTCTGCTATTGCATGAAAAGCGGAGCGAATCGAGGCAGTAGAAGCAGATGACGGCGTGCTGGGTCTCATTCAAATTGTACTGTGAGCGTTCGCCCGCAAGAATGGTGACCATTGTGATCACGCGCGCAAGCCAATCATAAGAGCGTGAGACTTGGCATATCCCGCCACTTCCTGCTGACGTCACCCAGTGTCGTTTTTTCTATGTGCAAGGGAGATGATAAAATTGTAACAAGGGAGATGATAAAAACATGTGACATCCGTCGTCTGCTTTCTCTACTATTTTGTTAAATTTCTCAAAAGCTATTGCGCTTCTGCTGATAGCCTTTCGATGGGGTATTACATTAGTACTAACGATTCTTGTTCCACTAAAGTTTCGAAATCGACCTTTCTGTACGAGACTGTCCCTTTAAACACCACTTTGAGGTGAGACTTATTGTAGAAAGGTGTGCTGAATGTTTTTATTTTTTCTTCACGCAGCCCAAGGGGAAAGCGGCCTTGAAAAGACAGAGTCTTTCTGATCCTTTGTCAAGTGGAAAAAAAGTCAACTTCCTCCTTTCAAGAAACCGGGCTCAAGGTATGCCCTGACAATATGCACTGTTCTTGTAACATATTTTCCACAGTTTGTGTGCTGCACTCATCTAGGCTGTTGTGCAATGAGGATGGCTTGCACATGATGTGACCCTTTACAATCTCATGGCTATGTCATAGGATGTACATTTCTGTAACAACATGTTTTAATAGCTTCACCTTACATCCTTGGGAGAGTGTGGAAATGTGAAAGAAAGGATCACAGCTTAATTACATCTTTCTGCGAATCCATTTCAGACCCAAGAGAGTACCTGGAAAGCTTGAAAGCGAGCCCCCAGATTCCATTTGATGCTTCCAAGAAGCCTGCACAGGGAGTATTGAAAGTGAAGGAACCTTCAATACAGGAGACTCCCTTCAAACCCACGGCATCGTGCAAGCGCAGGAGAGCGTCAGATTTTTTTTGACCAAACGCAATACGCTTTTGTCGAAGCAGCGGTCATATTGTACAGTAAATGAAACTAAAGCGAACTCAGTTCATTGTGCATCATATGAGACATCAGATATTTCATTCTTTAGCCTCACAGCGAGCTTGGGCAGTTACAGTCTTGTAGAGTTTCAGAAAAGATTAATGTTTTAATAGGTTTTATTTATTTGATATGTATTGCTAACATCCTGTTGGCAGTCTTAACAACTGTGGGTAAAAATATATCTATAGATACACAGAGCCAGTTACACTACAGAAAAAATGAAAGAATGCCATTCAAATTGCAAAAGGCTCGGACACTGTGCCATATTTCGCGTCAGGCTACGCGTCCCTACACCTGATGTCACAGTCACCTTCCTTGGCTAATGAAAGCGTGTGGGACATGGTGGAAGGACTGTATTGTAATCAACTATTTCCTGAATTCTAATTTTACCCCGAATTCAGGTATCATTATGTTGAGTTTGTTTGACTATAGTCAGATACCTTAGGTACTGGCATTCATAGATTGAAAGGAATCAAGGCTGTCAAAGTTTGCCATCGAGCGCTAGGTGCAAGCTGCCATAGGCATCCATATACAGAGTGGTCCACTAACCATCATGAAAATTCACAATAAAAAATGTAGGCGGCAGAAAAACACACAGTCAGAAGTATTTTACTGTTAAGAACTTTTTCGGCACATTGGTACTACTTCTAATCCATATGAAATGACGCGCATTGAATTTACTAGAAGAATTTACATAGAATTGAAGAAGGTACATTGAATTTACTAGTTTGAAATTTTCTAAGTCAACCTAGCATTTTTGAGACCAAAATGAAAAGCATGTGGCAGATTTATTCCAATCCAACAAACATTATTTTTGTAGTGCAACAGAAATTGTTAAAATAAATAGGCAACACTAGTCAATTACCTCCACCCACTACATGTGTCGCAACGGCATTTTTGTATCCATATACAGTGAAACCTCCCTATCTCGGACACCCGCGGTGCAGCCGAAATGTGTCCTACTTCGGGAGGTGTCCACGTTAGAGAATCGTGTTTTAATTTTTTTTCTGAAATAAACAACAAACATACACCTCGTTTCAGGAAACTCAGTGCATAGTATTTATTTTTTTAAGACAGTCATGTGAACTCTAATCAATCCTAGAGTAAAAATGCCGTAATCTTGCTTTGAACCGTGTTTTCTATCTTTCCAGCACCTTCATGTTGATATTTTCGTACTCTGTCTTTCTCGCCAGCCGTTTCCGTTTGCTATTACCATTCTCCTCCCAAGCACGTAAAATTTCTTCCTTACCTGTGCTGATTTTAGACATCGTTGACTTGGATACCGCGAACTCTTCTGCAACCTGCCTGCATGTTCCTCATGCCTGAATCCTGTCTAAGACCTCCTTCTTTTTGTCAAGAGTTAGCTGTAGCAGCTTTCTCTTCGGCATTGCGTGAAGAACCCAGGATGCTTACTGTACGGCTATGATACGGTGAACTGTCCGAGCACTCCAAAAAACTGAGCCCCAGCAGTAATGCCAGGGCAGTCTAGTATCGAGACGAAAGCATCCCAACCGGTTGTTACCTGCGTCAAGTGTCAGGGGATTACCCAGGGACAAAAGAAAATGAGCCAGAAAGGTGGACGAATGATCCCTCTAGGTTCGCCCTTGTCCGACTTAGCGCCCGAAACAGTGTCTTACTTCCGAGATAGGGAGTTGTCCGAGATACGGAATCCCCTCCCCATGTATTCTCAATGCGAGACCGCTGGTGCAAGGCATCTTGTCCTACATAGGGAGCTGTCCGAGGTAGGGAGATGTCCGACTTTGGAGGTTTTACTGTGTAATATACACTTCACGTGAATGTACATCAAATGATGAAGACCAGTGGCATGGCTGAGTGGGTTAAGGTATCACTCATGCTTTAGACTGGGACGTGATTGGTTCAAGTCCCACCACCTACTGTCTGTGGTTTTCCCTGGGCTTCCCTCATACTTTCGAGACATATGTCGGCACAGTTCTCCTTGAAGTCGTTCATGCATGAATATGTCTCACTTGGCCTGTGCAGCCTTTGATCAGCAATATCATGAGCAATTGGGAGTAGTGATCAGTAAGCTCCTGGCTTCATCTCACCATCCTCACAGAGGCGCAACAAGCCCAGCCGATGAGCACTAGAAACTTACACTAGACCTGGACACAACACTGAGAGGAACTAAGGAAATAGATTTACATACAAACTTAGACAGTAAAAAGCAGCACCATCAAAGGAATTTTCAAATGCGACAGTGATGAACAAAGGAGCTAAAGCTCTGACCACACTGGCACAAGGAGTGAACATGCAGTTATATGTCGCCGTCATTTAGCCGAAGTTGTCAGTATATGTATATACATGTGGACGGACGCGACAGACCGCTCCTGTTAGCCTTTGCAGAATTTTTCACTGTATATAAACGGATATGTGTGAGCATTCTGAGGGTGATATAAATTTACTTCTAGTGTATTCTGCCAATATTAATGTATGTTTTCACACGAAATGATTCCCATAAGTCGCACTGTTGTCATTTTTAGGTGCACTAACACGATATTGGGAATGGGTCATCTTCAGGGATGAGATCATTGAAATGAGATCATGAGATAAGGGGTCATCAGCTGGATGAGAGCACGTTCGGCGGATAACGGTTATTCAACTTTTTGTGCGCGTTAAACGGATCGGACAGCTGACATGCGACAGGAACTTCTAGGTGAAGAGCTAATCAATGCCGACAATACGATAACATTATCGCTTTGGCAATCATTTGAGCTAAGCGCACCTGTGCGCCGAAAGCCCTTTTTCCGGCGGCGGCGTATAACGACTTTTGAGCCGGCGCAGTGGTCCTGCCATTAGAGAGTTTTAGTTGCACAGTTCTCCGAAAGTTTTCCGACTCGTCAGAACGAGAACTGCGCACGAGCGAACTGGGTCGGAAGCGCTCGATCGTATCGGACGACTATCGGGTTCCGACTCGTTCCGCATGAATTGGGCCTGTATCGTCGTCCGAATCATGTCCTAGGAAAACACGAAGGCAAAGGAAGAAGAAAAGGTGGCATTTTTTCTCCACTAGAGTGTAGGCAGAGGTAGAGTTCAGGTGGAGGTAGAAGAAGAAGACGACGCTTGGATGAGTCATACACGTTTAGTCGGCCTGTTTTCGTTGGCGCCAGCTAAAACTTAGAAATGACGTACTTCCGATATTCACCTACGATACTTCGTTTTCGTTGCACTGTATCGGTGGTGGACTTATCGGGTCGGAAAATCTGTGCAACTAAAACTCTCTATTATTTATCGGCCGGGAAGTATGCCTGCTGCTTCACTCCAAATCGAGCAATAGGAAATAGGAACAATAGGAAAGGCACTGCAAAGAAAGCGTTGCCAAGGTAACACTAAACAATAATGTGGGGGTGGCCATTTCGTTTGCTGATGTATATCATGCTTACATAACTGGGCAAGACCCCACAACCCCTTGAGCGCTGCTCGCACGCTCGCTCCCATTGAAAAATTGGCTTGGGGTGCCTCCTCCTTTTCTTACCTCCATGTCGGAGGGTTATGCGCTCGAATTCGAGGATGTCGGCACTAATTATTTCCAATCGGCATGGCTCTAATCGTTGTTCAAAATTCACTTTTCTACGCAAGGAAGCCTCCCGTCCGTCGCTTTCGCCGATCAGTTACCATCTCCAATAACACACGTCATCCTGAAGATGCCCTCAATGTGTCACCTCGTCCTCGTCCTTCAGGGCTTATACCTAAGGACGCCCGGAGGATGACATCACAGGACTGTCCTGATTGCGTCAGCTTATAACGTCCCGATGACGTCCAACAGTGTACGCTTGGCAGATACATGCTGTAGGCCATTCCCAAAGAGTCCAGTGTTCGTTAGGCCATGCAAATAAAAAATAATTTAACAGCTTGAGTACTGAAAGTAACAAACTGAAAAGTTTCGTTTTGGGATCACAAAGACTTGTAGTTTCTTAACGGATTTCATTGGACTTGGATTTAAGTATGCGTTACTTATCAGCGAACAATGACGCCTCACTATGAAATGGCCTTACTATGAAACCAGAATGAAAATCGATGTTGGCACTGTTAAAGTTTAATCCATATTTTGACATCTAATCTGACCAATATTTTATCTTGAACAAGTGAATGAAGCCCACTAGCATTTTGTTAATGCCCTTGGTGTAGGTAAGGAGTAAGTTTACCCAGAATATTCAGACTTCCCCTGCGTTATTCGCAGAAGACACATCGCTTACCTTATCTTCTTATTTCTTCCTTGGTCTTCAGGAAAAGTTCTAGCTTTTGCTAGAACTTTTGCATGTGTACATTGTACTGCATGTGTACTCCTGTATGTGTGCATACAGGGGTACCAGCTAGGGAGCTGTCCCACTTTGGTAAGCACATGGCAATGTATATTCTGTGGGGGTATTTGCATTCTCCTAATCCCGTCCCACAGGAGTGTCCTGATGAGACGTTTCACTTAGTAGGCATGTGTACTAAGTAGGTCGTCTGACATTTTACCCTGGCAGAACTGTGACTACTTTTATACGTCATGGTAATGTGACATGGGCTGTAGAAATAGGATGATGTACTGATTTGTGTTACGAAAATAAAAGTCATGCAAAAAGCAGTTTTATTTCCGACTGGCGTACTATACACCCTTTCATCCACTTCATCCTTTGTTGTTTCAGCACGCAGTTTCCCCTCTCCCATGCTTTTTCAGCATTTATGTTTCTTGTCCTTCTGAATAATATTAATAAAAAATCAATAGCATTCCACGCATCAAGCACCAAAAGTAATTTTCCGGCAGGATATGTATAGTCTTTGTCACCACCGCTTGCCGGCGCCTTCCCGGTTTAGGTTGTGCAAATTCAGTGCTGAGGTTCGGCGCGAGCTCAGGTAGTGCGCAGGCTCGTGTCAGGTAGCTCGGTGATGGATGTCGTCGTCGGCCTCTACAGAGTTCGTTATGTTGGCTGGCTACCTTGAAGGACCCAGTAGGACGCCTGGCCAGGTGGAGCCTTCGCCTGAAAGAATTCGACGCCACTCTCGCATACAAGTCAGGAAGAATGCACAAGAATGCTGACTGCTTGTCATGAGCACCTATATCACCTGCTGATGCGACATCCGAGGCCCACGGTGACACATCCTTCCTGGGAACTGTCGTTTCACCGACAATGATGACCAGACAACGAGACGATGCCTAATTGAGATCACTCATTGGCTACTTGCGAGGACATCTGGATAGGGTACCAGACGTTCTAAGGAGGACACTACATGGCTTCTCGTTACGCAACAGGGACTTCTAGAAGCGAACCCACGAGCTAGAAGGTACAACTTGGCTTCTGGCTGTCCCTGATTGCATGGGCTCCGAGATGCTTGCTTCTTGCCACGGCGACCCAACGTTCTGTCGTCTGGGTTATACCAGAACTCTCGGCCGCATAAGACAGAAGAATTAGTGGCCGAGGTTAGCAAAGATGTCATTATGTGAGGACTGTAGGTAACGTCAACGACGCAAGATCCCACCGGTCTGACCATCTGGGCATCTTTAATCGAACCAGCCTCCCTCCTATTAATTTGAGAAAATCGGAACGAACCTACTTGAAACCGTTCCCTCACTCAGCTCCTGGTAACCGCTGAATAAACGTGGCTACCGACTACTCAACACGCTGTGCTGAGGCAAATGCTTTCCCACAGGGCACAGCAGCCGTAGTTGCAAAGTTCTACGTCGAAAACATCGGGCTTCGTCAGGGCGCGCCCCGAACGCTCATCACCAACAGAGGGACGGCTTTCACAAGCAGTAAGCCGCATACGCAAGCAACATACGCCGACGTGAAGTGCACTCCAGTACCGGAGACCTCCTCTTGATTTGGACTCGAATTCAACAGCTCGGCCTCAGTGAGAAGTCACTGAAACGGTACTTCGGACCGTACAGAACAGTTTGCCGTCTAGAAGAACTGAACTACGAGGTTATTCCGGAGAGCGCTATGACTTGATATAGATAGCTTCTATAGATAGCCGGGAGCAGAACCTTCCAGTCATCGTATCTTTTGAGCGCCCTTATTTTTCAAGAGCCCTTCTGTTGTTGCATAAAAGACTGTGTTGCGCCCAAGCTGGTCAAGCGCCCAAGCCAAGAGTCATTTGTTTGCTGTGATCAAAAGCGCAAAAGTGGAAACACGTTCCTCGTGCCCCTTTCGAGAGAACTTTGCTCTCACCCGATTCTTAAGCATGCGCGGTGTACACGGAAGTGCTTGAGGATGCAGCCACCGTGCACCTTTCACGACAAGCGTCATCACACAAAGGAGAGGGCGGTCTAACCTCACCCCAGTTTTGTTTCGCTTTCCTAGTTTCACGCGCCAGTCATTGAAATTTAGTTGTTGAAGGGTATATGACATTTGAGGAATATTGCAGAATCTTAGTGATTCCGGAACCTTCATACTGTTGTATAAGAAATTGTGTTGTGCTCACACCTTTTGCAGCCTGCAGCTCGTATAAGCCAATTCATCCGTGACGATATATTTGCTATTATTAGGTATTCGAGACATCCAAGGTATAAGCTTTCAGAGGAACATACAAGTTACAAGTATTCGGAATTCACCTTACAGTAGTTTAAACGTGGTAAATGTTGCGCCAAAGTAATGAAACAGCTCCAAATGCTAAACTATTTCTTGATGGCACGAAAATTACAAAGATTCAATAGGTCATCCCGCGCGGATGCTTCAAAAGAACACGCATTTTTTTGCAGGGTTCATTCGTGCGCTTTCGCTACAATTGAAAGCTTCCGCGTATTGGAGCGTGTTCATCGCTGGAACGTTGCAGCTGTACTCATGAGGGAGGTCGCTGTTATCCGTTTGGTTGATCTCACACGACCTGTAGCAATGGGCTACGAATACCAGTTGCATTGGGGTGAAGGGAATTGAAGGAAGCACCGCAGTATGTTCGCCCCCAGCCTGGTAAAACGCACCCAGCGCCATTTGTAGTCCCACAACCTCAGCTAGCAGCCGGGCTACTGCTTTTCTGCTTAATTTCGCCTTGCTGTTTGTCAAGTGGCTTGCACACTCCTGCACGCATTTGGCCACGTTAAAGTAATGCTCTTTAGCTGAGGGAGTCCACCAGTCCTTTTGTTGACCCTGTGAATCGAATTCACTGCCGTTCACGTCGTAAACATACATGATTTCTCGTCCAATCGCAGCCCCTAGTCCACCATAGTTTACAGACACCGGCCCATCCTCGAGGAACAGCGTCGTACGTAGGACAGGCGCAAGGACAACCAGGCGATTACTCTCAGGAACGTAGAACACGTGAGGCTCGTACACAGGATACACAGCACCACTTGTATCGCTCATCCTATTCCGCTGCAGCTCACCAGATGCATTCAACCAGCTCTTTCCAAAATTTTGTAGGTGAACATCAAGTTTCGCGTAGAACGCGTTCAACTTGTTTTCATCGGTGAGAATCTTGGGGAAGCCCATATAAATTGACATCGTTCTCAATTTTGTTACGATTTCCGCTGTCGAGAGATGTTTCATAAACTCTGCGTTGGCAACGGCAGCCACAATGGAGTCTCTCATACGGAGGGCAACGTTTGCGGCCACCTGCAGTGTACTGTTCGTGATGACTTTGTATAGGTACGCCGCTCCAAAGGCTCCTGGCATGACCCGACTAACAAGTGCTGTGCATACATGTCGTGATGATGGCTTCGGTGACACCTTTGCGAGGACCCCGTTGTGGAAGTACATAGCATATTTCCTCAACAGCGTGTACGCTACTGCAAAATTTACGTCCTCCCTCGGCATGTTCAATAACTCATCCACAAAACGCGTTGCTTTCGGATCTACGTACACGGTACTGTCATCTCTCAAAAAGTTTTGTCCATACCTTAAAATAGGATTTTTAAGTTTATCCTCAAAGTCTCTCAGGAACTTTAGTTCATACGTTGGATTGTCGTCAGCCTTTAGCGGTATCTTCTGAACAACCGAGGCAATTTCGTCTTCTACCTTTTGCACGTGCGTGTTGAAGTCGTTTCCGGGTGACCCACCGTTGTACGCTTCATAGTAGATTGTGTATATCTTCCGTGCGTCCTTGTCATTAGTCGTCTGTTCGTACCATTCAACGTCTTCCCTGCTGCAAGATATCTTCATGCTGTCTTTTTTTCGCCACAAGATATTATTACCCACCTCCACGGACAAAAAAACGTCGAGGTCGTATTTGAGAGCAAGGCCCACAATATTTTGGTACGCGTCGTCTTGATCGGATGGTGTGCCCCACTCTAAACTTACTTTAAATTCTGCCAAAAGGTCATGAAAAGTTGTAGTAGTTTGACCTGTACCGACGAACATCTCCATGCACGATATAAACAGCGTTGCTGCTTTTTCTTTGGCTGACAGGCGCCACGCTCCAGTGAGGGGGGTTTTGTAAAGAACGGCGATGGCATGAGTAACAACATTGTTGTTTGGTCCTTTTAGTATTTGGGGCTGATTTTCATGGTACTTGTGGCAGACGAAGGCGAATAGATCGTGGCAGGGGTCAACAGTGAAGCTTAGAGTCATAGTCAACGCCTCGGCGGCAGAGGCACACGTTTCTGTTGTGCACGATGGAAACGTTTTTCGAGATGTATCCTCGAAGACCTCTTGTTCTGTGTCGTCTGCCTCCTTGAAGATCGCCAGCGACGTGACTACGATGGTTCCAGTCGTGAAGCCAAGTAAAATGGCCAAGGTCCAGCTTGTGACCAGCGACATTTTTTTAGTCTGGGGGTCGATTGTTGGTTCCGAAACCTAAAAAGAGACAAGAAAAAAAATTAATCTGTAAAATTCTTAGCTTTCTTTCTACAGTATTTGAAAATGTTCAAAGTATTGGGCTAAAATAGCGAAGTATAGTTCACATGCGCAGTTTATGGAATTAATAACCTTTTCGTAATTCGGTTCCTCTGGGTGCCCCGACAATGCAGAAACCTGAGGACTTGTTCCAAATCGTCTCTGTCGTCGTTCAGGGTTACGTTCAAAATCTGCTACCTTGCCATTGCCGGTTGCCCATTCAAGTTCTTTACAGGACCGGCACCCGCACGTCTGAACTCGCTCACCACGTAATGTACTACTAACGGTTCCCGGTTTCAAGCTGTGTCCACCCTTACTTTGAACCGTGCAAACTCCTGGCGCCGCTTCCCAGATTTATTGCAGTCTGGACGGGTGGGGTTGCCTGGGGGACTCGCGCGCCCGCACTTGCAGCTATGCAAGTGTCTCCCCTCAGGAAGAAGCCTTGGGGAGCCCTTCTCGCTGCATATGTACGTTCAACGCTGCAAGTAATATTTACGATGCACGGCGTGTTGAACAAAAGTGCCACTTGAATTCCCAGGCTTTTTTGAAATTATGAGAGCGGCGCTGGCATCATCGGTAATCTACTAACTAACGACCTGACAGGCAAGATGCAAGATAAGGCGCAGGACTGCTCTTTACATGCTGTTGACACCTCTGCAGAGAAGCCGTCTAGAGTACTAATCCTTGCAATACAAAGCACGAAGCCAATCTAACGGTCCCCCTTTCCAAATACGGGTGACGTTGGTGACAATGCACGCAAACGGAAATTCAAAAACGATTTTTGCGAGGGTACACCCCTCGCAAAAATCTTTGTATTTGCCTCACTATTAGCTAAGGAGTTTTTAATACACATACGAGTGCGGAAAACTCACTCACAAGCACGCTCTTTTTTGGGAAATGGTCCTAGCACATTTGAGCCAACGAAGAGCTTACTTTCTAAAGTTATGAATGGAGACGAAAGGAAGGGAGCAAGTGAGGACCTGTGAGCCGATAGAGAACTCCTGAGAGTGTGACTGACCATATAGCATGCTAGAAGGAGTGACTGAGCAAATGTAGTGCTAAGCGAAGAATGAATTAGCAAATGAGGGGCTTGATGAGGAGTGAGTGAGTATTATTGAACGGTGGACCGTAGTATTAACCTATCAGGGCTCCTATGCTTGAAGCATGCGTGAGACAAGATTTATGCTAAACCGTGCAATCATTTGAATATTTAAGAATAAAGCATGATGCTACATCTACCATGGTTATGATATTTACGCTGGAGTTACCGTGACGCAGTTCGAGAACAGAAACATTTAAACTTCATATTCCTGGATCGAAGGTTAACCGCTAATTCAACCAACTTGGAGAACCATTCTGAACGTGAAATGAGCATGTAAATGCGAAGCCACTTGTGAGTGAACATGAGTCTGGGAATGAGAAACCGAATGAGGGGTGAGTGATCATGAGTGACTGAACGGAGTACTAGGCAAGGGCTGAGTTAACATGACTGGGAAAAAGAAGAGTGAAGTGGAAGGGTGAGTGAATTCATGAAAAGCTGATTAGAGTTTGAATAGTGTTAGGTGAGTGGACATGGTAAGTAAATGCGAAGCTGACGGAGGAATAGTGAACACGGGAGAGCGAATGAAACGCCGAATGGGGGTGAGTGAGCATAAGTGAATGAATGGAGTACTGAACCCGGACTGAGTGAACATGACTGGGCAAATTTAGGGCAGAGTGCAGGACTGAGTGAGTTCAATGAACAGCTGAGCAGAGGTTGAACAGCATCAGGTGAGCCAGCTTTATTACCTTTATTACCTGTTCTTTATTACCTATTTTTTTCGGGTTCACACTGAAACGAAGTTCACCGAGTAACACGGCAAGACCCAATCATAATTCAAAACGATACTCTACTGATCTCATTGAGAATGGTAGCTACTCGATTGTTTGTGATACTTGCTATTATAGCATAAAGTGATAAAAGCAAGCGTGCGCTTATTGCTTCTGCACTGTTATTTCCCCTTGGGTTTGTGTGAGAAAAAGTAGTGGGCTCAAACAACGATATTTTCCACTGTTAGGATTTGTCGAAAGTCTTATGGGAGAAGCCTACAGGATCCATCTTATCTGAGTCCTGTAGGCCCCCCCTACACTGCTTTCAGCAAATCTAAAAAGTGGTAAATATTGTTTTATGGTCGGCGATGAGCGCACTACTTTTTCCCAAGCAGACCCAAGAAGAAACAACAGTGTGGCGTTGCAGGTGCGGAAACCGTGTCAGTCAGAACCAAATCTGGGTGCCTGTAGGCGAAGTTTTTGACAGCAGTGAAGTGACTCAATTGATGACTCGAATGAAAGAGGATCTGAAGGGGAATGTCTGTGCGAAATTCCAAGATGATTCGAGAACTTCAGTTCTGTTCCGAGCTTTTGAGCTTTTCAAGTCGGGAGAGCTTCTGTTCATCGGAGACACTCCAGTTCGATAAACATAATAATAATAATTGGTGGGCTTACGTCGCAAGACAACTATGATCATGAGCGACGCCATACACTCTAAAAACAGAACT
>JARGYV010085575.1:0-18209 GCA_029532675.1 Ornithodoros moubata
TGTTGATCTTCGACGAAGCCGCGAAGGACGTGGTGCTCAGCATTTTCCCCCAGTACGAACGCATCACGAAAGAGATCCACGTACGCATTACGGACTTGCCCCTCATCGAGGAGATCAGGAGCCTGAGGTAGGGTAGTCCAAGTCCAGATTTGAAAGTGAGTGTACATTTCTGAGTGTACGAAATTTGCTGGTCCTACGACAAGCCCTTTGTGCAGCACGGTTTGTGTGCGTTGTTGCCGTCCTTTTAACAGTGCTTGAGTTACACGGATGCAATATATAGAACTTATTTTCATTTAGGCAGCTGCACTTGAACCAGCTTGTGCGTACGTCAGGGGTGGTTACGGGAACGACGGGAGTCTTGCCTCAGCTGTCGCTCGTCAAGTACGACTGCATGAAGTGTAACTACGTCCTGGGGCCCTTCATTCAATCTCAGAACCAAGAAGTGAAACCAGGTTCTTGCCCTGAGTGCCAGAGTACCGGGCCATTTACGATCAACATGGAAGAGGTTAGGAACGTTCAGTTTGTCTCTGGATTGGAAATGAGGCATTTCTAATCTGGTCCCGAGGTTGCAGTGTTGTCAGTCGATCAGGTGAATCTTGTTTGTGAGGAAATATCTTTTTCCTCTTCAGACCATTTACCAGAACTACCAAAGAATCACCGTCCAGGAAAGCCCCGGGAGGGTTTCCGCGGGTCGTCTCCCTCGATCAAAGGATGCTATTCTTCTGGGTGATCTGACCGACTCCTGTAAACCTGGCGACGAAATTGTAAGTTTGCCAGTCCCCTTTCACCAGCATGCCTTGGACATGTTTTCAATTTCCAAAATGGTCCGATCGCAGGAACTGACCGGCGCTTACACGAACAACTACGACGGCTCTTTGAACACGGCAAACGGCTTTCCCGTTTTTGCGACCGTCATCATGGCGAATCACGTTGTTAAAAAGGACGACAAAGTCGCTGCCAGACACTTAACTGACGACGACATCAAACAAATAGTTGCTCTTTCCAAAGAAGATAACATTGCTGATAGGGTTAGTAGAATAATATCCTCTTATGTGTCGTATACACATATATCTATTTGTTACACCGTGGCTTACTGTTTTAAAGATAATCGCAAGCATTGGACCCTCTATATATGGCCACGAAGAGATCAAGAGGGCCATTGCTCTGTCCCTGTTTGGAGGCGAGCCGAAAAACCCTGGTGAGAAATAAAGAAAGTTCAGTGTTTTGGAAGCAGCACTCTCTCCGAACACTTACTACGATCGTATCTCACTGTAGGTCAAAAGCACAGGGTCAGGGGTGACATCAACATCCTCCTGTGCGGAGACCCGGGCACGGCAAAGTCCCAGTTCTTGAAGTACACGCAACAAATAGCACCACGAGCAGTGTTCGCAACAGGCCAGGGCGCATCCGCGGTCGGTCTCACGGCCTACGTCCAGAAAAGTCCCGTCACGAGAGAATGGACGCTGGAGGCTGGGGCTTTGGTGCTGGCCGACAAGGGAGTCTGTCTTATCGACGAGTTTGACAAGGTTTGTCACATGCCCGTGTGGGATTGGCTATCTCGCTGTAACGTGAGCGATATTTTTGCCTAGATGAACGATGCGGACCGCACAAGTATTCACGAAGCTATGGAGCAACAGAGCATTTCTATTTCCAAAGCGGGCATTGTGACCTCGCTTCAGGCTCGTTGTGCCGTCATAGCCGCAGCCAATCCAATAGGTGGCCGGTACGATCCATCGATGACTTTTTCGGATAATGTAAGTCCCCGCACCTGTAATAATATTTCATTATTTCTCTGCTTGCCAGTAACATTCACAGTATCGTAACGGCATACTGCAGCAAAGGTGAAGAGACGAAGTTTTAACATGGATGCACAAAACGTTGATCAGTGCAGAGTGATGATGAAAGTCCAGTTCTTTGAACACTGTGAAAAATTAATGACTACTTTGCTGTACGCACTTGAGGTCGGTCATGCAATCAGTCCACCAAGTTTTCTCCAGGTTTCTTCTTTGGGTGTCGTGGCTTGGATGGGGATTCGGAAACTGGTACGGACAGGCTAACCTGATCCTCAAAATCTCGTGTAGGCTGCGGCAAAGTGCATAAAACGTTCAATTTTGTTCCGTGTCCACACAATGTTCTGTACCTTTAAATAGCCTGTACCTTTGTACATCAATCAAACATCACAGTGTTTAGATCGATGCTGTATGAATAAATACAGATATTTTTGATTCCAAAATGTGCTTGCTGTTTCTTCTGACATAGGTTGACCTCACAGAGCCCATCTTGTCTCGATTTGACGTCCTGTGCGTCGTGAGGGACCAAGTAGACCCTGTGCAGGTGAGACATACTCGGCGGCCTTTTAAGAGACTGAATCTTTTGGGCCTTCTTGGGCTCGGCATTTCATACTGACCGTAGGTCGTAACATGTGTTTTGGGCTGCTCTAGGACGAAAAGCTGGCAAGGTTTGTCGTGAGCAGTCATATGCGTCATCATCCTGATGCCAGCAAAGAAGCCGAAGGAGCGAAGGAAGAGGTGAGGATATGCTACAAAGGTTACGTCTGTTAACCAATCTCTGTTTTGTAATCTTTTCGACACTGTTCAAGGAGGGGATGTTCTAAGAGCTCTAAACATAAGCTTAAAAACTTTCAAATTCTGTTTGAATTTGTTTCATCGCACTGTTTGGATTGAGGCATGTGCTAGAATGAAATGTCATTTGTTGGCCCACTTGCTTCGTTAATTGCATCATAAATTTTGTTGGCCACGTGTAGTATTGCATGTGCTTTTCGAATGTGATATCAGATTTGAGCAATGTGTCTGTTTTCATGGAAGCTTTTTAAGTTTAGGCAAAGTATTGTTGCAGAAGACGCCTCTCAAAAACTTTTGTTTTTAGATGATTGAATGGTTTCATATCCTCTTCTAACCTGTATCGAGTATACACATGATTAGAAGTGTTGTCATTAATGTTTTGTGCATTACAGCTTCTATGTTGACATGATTCCTTCAATTCAGTCGCAGGAAGTGACAGAGGATGAGGGGCCTGCCAAGATCCCGCAAGACCTGCTGAAAAAGTACATCTTATACGCCAGAGAAAAAGTGCACCCAAAACTGAACCAAATGGATCAAGACAAGGTAGCAAAGATGTACAGTGAGCTGAGAAGAGAGTCTATGGTAAGCCAGTGAATTTTGCCAACCTTTAGGCTTAAAGAAACCCACGAGATGCGTGTTTTAGCGTTTCTGCTCTCGTTCGCTATATCTACTCACGTGAACAATGTGAACAGCCTAGGGAAGGTAATTCAAATGTCGTGCACCATCTTTTTTCAGGCTACGGGCAGTATTCCAATCACGGTGAGGCACATCGAGTCCATGATTCGTCTAGCAGAAGCGCACGCCAGACTGCACCTGCGGGACTACGTTCACGAAGACGATGTCAACATGGCCATCCGCATCATGCTCGAGAGCTTCATCAACACGCAGAAATATAGCGTGATGCGGTCCATGTCTAAGGTAAACCTGGGATTAATACGCATCACTTCGCTTAACTCTGGAAAGTTCACGTTTTGAGACATGTTGCTGGGGGTGGCAGTAAACGGTCGAAAGTACGGTTTTCATTTGGGGCAACATTTTTGCAGACGTTCCAGAGGTACTTGGCGTACAAGAGGGACAACAACGAACTGTTGCTGTTCGTGTTGAAGCAGCTGGTTCAGGAACAGTTGAACTTTGTACGCAACCGATACGGATCGGAACCGGACGTTGTTGAAGTTCCGGAGAAGGATCTGCAGGAGAAGGTTTGTGAAGTTTCTTTGCAAGCCTATTACTTTATTGTTGCATCTTCAGTTCTTGTCAATGTTTTACCTTTGAGTGAAGCTCTAAAGCATGGACCATGACAAATCATGTAGTCTCATTTGCTGCGTTATGATTACCTTACAGGCGAACCAACTAAGCATCAAAAACTTGGGTCCTTTCTTCGAAAGCAGCATCTTCAAAGCGCATCACTTCAATCACGATGCCCGTAGGAAACTGATTGTGATGGCGTTCTGAGCTGGTGTCTCGGCGACGCTCGTTTTTATTTCCGTGACTGTACATACATTTTGCCTTCTTTTTTGAATAAACAACTGTACAACTACGTAGGTCCGAGATAATAGGGTCTCCACACGTATTGTCCCTGAGAAAAGGCACTTTGTTCAAAACCTGCGTAAGTTTGTTAACATGGGATACTCGTATATCCAAACTGATGATGACAACGCAAAACGGCAAACCAGCTGGGTGCTAAGCGAAAATTTGCAAGGACCGAGCAATGCTGGTGTAGCGAAGTTAAGTCTGGTACTTCGATACATATATATACTTCGATATGAAACACTTTGTAATAATCATTCGTCAAAATTTGAAGCTGTTTGCATGCACTGTAATAACAGTTCTAGAGTGTTGACCTTTTGACACGTGGAAGTTGTGAAGTTTTATCACTTTTTAAGCAATAAAAGCTGTTGTATCATACAAGAAACTGTGGACTGTGATGCGCAACCTTCTTTAACTGCTAGTTAGGAAGACTTTTTTTTTTTTCTGAATACAAATACAGGCACTGTATACCGTATGCAGTTAATGTCTGGCTTTTGATTTGCTGTTTTTCAAAGCAATCAGGTGATTACTATATGTTGTTTTGTTTACAAGGCTCTGGTATAACCTATATGGCAAGTCAGCCAAGTACTACACCTTTTGGTCGGCACAGAAAACTTCCGAAATGCAATTGTCTCGAATTTTTGTGCACCGACAGCCACCTATAGTTTTATTAGTGTGTGCAAGTCAATGGTTGCCAGAAACGAACACACGGTCTGATAATGCTTTACTGCATGCATTTCACTGGCCTCTGCAATCCTGGATAAATTGGTGCCTGTTACCTGCAGTGCTTCCATTGAAGTTTGAGACTAAACAGTGTAAATCTTTTTTGTTTATTTGTTTACACATACTAGGCTTAGTATTTCAGAAGTGTGCCATGTCTCTTACTATAACATATCAAGCATTGGTTATTGCGTCCCTAATCCCTCAAGGGAAGACTATGGAGGATAGGTTGCACCTAATTTATATACTTCATTGTGTACGTGTTTCACAGTATCTTTATATATATAATCTTCTATATTAGAAAATTCTTTCACCGTTGAGCATTACAGTGCACACGCCAAAATAACAAAAAAAAAAAAAAAAGAGACAGAAGTAGACAACGCGACAGAAACTTAGTTCATGATAATCATGACATTTGTCGTTTTTAGCCTGTATTCCGGCTTCACCTTATGCTTAAAAATGTGAAGAGAAGCACGCTTTACAGGGTACACCAGACGAACCCAACGCCTTTTAGGGTTGTATGGGGTACACTCTATTTTCTACAATTTGAGCGGTGAAATACGGAAGATACTGGGCACAGTCGGGTGTGACCCGAAAAACTGAAGCCGCGTCTACGCTGTGCACAGCTCCCGTGAGGGCAGGATATTACACTTTTTTTTTATAAAAAGGTGTGCTGATAACCAAGATAGCCAAAGCGCTCAAAATATCACAGCCTGGTTGAAATCATTCAAGTTTAAGAGTTCCTTGATTTTTATCAAATTATAAGTTGCATAAAAAACTGATAAATTCAAAACGCTGATAGATTCACGAAAAAGTTCAGTTTTCCAGTACCGTACAGCTAACAGTATCAGCATTAGCATTGCAGGGCGGCTGCATTGCAGGATTCTGCCTCAATGCCTAAATAATTCTGCATATATACATTCTCTTTTGTTGTCTATTCGCTTTTAGAGTTGTGCTTAGCAGTTAACAGGTGTAAGGGTTATTCGCAATTGTTTGAAAACTGCAGTGCTCTGTAGAATGCTTCACTAGATCATCGCTGCCCTTATTTCAATATCAATAACAGATAAAATGTCTAGTCTGAGGTAACGAGGTGTAACCGTGAGGAACGGTATTTTAACAGCTAAAAGCATCCTACCAGTTTCAAAATGCTTGTTCAAGGTGCAAGGCCACTCACTTTGTTTCTGTTATCGCTCTGCTTCACATCGAACAAGCAGTTTTTCATTCTTCAATGGGACACCACCAGCTGACGGTGGTAGAATGGATGTGGTACATGTAATTCCTTCTAGTATGTACATGTAAATACTAACAAACCGCTCCACAAGCAGGGCTATAGCTTCTAACGCGTAATTTAAAGGGACGGTCTCGTACAGAAAGGTCGATTTCGAAACTATAGTGAAAAAAGAATCGTTAGTACTAATGTAAGACCACATCGAAAGGCCATCGGCAGGAGCGCAATATTTTTGAGAAATTTAACAAAATAGTAGAGAAAGCAGACGACGGATGTCACGTGTTTTTATCGTCTCCCTCCTTTCTTACCCCAAAAAACGTCATGGGGGTGACGTCAGCAGGAAGGCGCCGGAAATGCGGAGTCTCCCGCCCTTGTGATTGGCTCGCGCGCACGACTGCAGCGCTCGCCTTTCTTGCGGGCGAATGCTCACACTAAAATTTGAATGAGACCCGGCGCGCCATCGTCTGCTTCTATTGCCTCTACTGGATGTTGTTGTCGTATCAATTTAATTCGTTTAACTTAATATCTGCTGCGCTTCTGGCGAAAAGAATTAGCAGTGCGCCATTTTCGACACTATCGATAATGGCATAAGCAGGTCGTCAGGTACGAGCCCGTCCCTTTATGGTATGGTGCAGAAAACTCACAAACCAGCAATGCTAATGAGTCGTCTTATGAGAATCTTATGTACACTAAAGCCTGCTACATAGTCACAAAGTCTTTGTAAGCACTTGCGAATTCCTCTGCGCGCCTTGTGGTGAAGAACAATCTTCGCGGTCATTGTCATCAATCCAGGGGTGAAGTCCGGGGTCATATATTGGTGTGCTGCGGTCAAACGCTTCGTGGAACCTGAACATGTTTGTATATGCTGGTCTGCTAACAATAAGTTCGATGGAATCCCCAGATGAAGCAATGAGAGGCACTGTCAGGCAGCAGTCGAAGTCGTGAGTCTTCGTCTCATTTACCTGCAACAGAAATAATGAATTGAGAGAGTGAAAACTGATTAATGTCTCCTTGAGCTTGAAGAATAAGAGTTGTATCTGTATGTTGCCCTGTCATCACCTTTGAGCCAGTTTTTAGGCCTAGCTCAAATACAGTGCGACACTGCGCGCTTTAAGCCATTCATACCTAGTTATCTAGGTACCGAAATGTAATACAGTACTGATAATTCGAAATTATTAGTCCAAATTTATGGACAAGGTAATGGGGTCCAGATTAGTCAGTAGGGTGCCGCACAGGTTTGCAAATTTTGCGTTCATGACGTATACTTCGCTTCACTTTTTCGCTTTAGCGAATTTAAATTTCATGGGAACTCGAGAGCAGTTCGAATTAACCGGAATTCGAATTAGTGAAAACGAAAACAAATAATGTCGTTTTTAGTGTGAGAAAACGGCACAGACGATTTTCTCTTGGCAAAAACTGGTATCATTCTACGGACAAGCTTACCTTGTCTACCTGCAGTTCACGAGTTACATTACATTGTGCGCGTTTTGCCTACCTGCAGTATTCTGTCATACGGCTTCAGCATCCCACTGAGATCTGCAGGTCCTCCAGGCCGTATCCTGTTTACGAAGACGCCCCTTTCGTAGAGCCCGTCAGAAACACTGAACCCAAAGTCCTCGTACACTGTGTCCTTGAAGAGGGTCACCCTGTGCACCTCTATGGGAAGAGGCAATTGCCTTCCGTACGACGCCGTCGCACAGTCT
Source organism: Ornithodoros moubata (assembly GCA_029532675.1). Classification (NCBI taxonomy): domain Eukaryota; kingdom Metazoa; phylum Arthropoda; class Arachnida; order Ixodida; family Argasidae; genus Ornithodoros; species Ornithodoros moubata. The sequence continues at coordinate 7,761 of JARGYV010085575.1, forward strand.
TCTCCCTGGCAGTCGTACGGTGACAAGGTATAGGGCTGGTACTCGCCGTCTGTCGACGTATTGCTCTGGGGAGGCCGAGGATGGAAGTCGTAAGGGACGCGCTGAAGGTCCTTCCTGTCTTCCATTGTGCAAGAAGTGCGAGCCATTGGGTTTACTGACTGTTGGCTTCCCATGATGCTCCGTTCGATCTGACGCAGTAACTTGGACTGTCCGCATGTCTCGAGGTCTTCCAGGACTTTAGACCAGTCCTGGTCGCTTTCCGACGGCGGTGGGACGGGAGTGGAGGACGATTCTGTCTGGCTGCGGTGTGCCCAGACGTCTTTTTCCCAGCGTGCCAGGTCCTCGGGGAGGTTTGGTACAGCTTGTGTTGTCGAGATGTGGGAGCTTGTTGATGGTTCTAGAAAGTTAGGTTCAGGTTATTGTGAGGGTGTCTGCATGTTGTTTTATCACACTATTTGTGTCGCTCGTAGAGAAACACGGAAAAGACATCAGCACGTCAGTACGTGTATGGAAACTGAAGAGGATGACGAGGACATTTCACGGGCTTTGGTTGAGGTCCTCGGTGGCCCGAGAATGGGCAGGTGTAATAAGTGGCTCCGGCGCAGCGTCATGAACTGTGTGCTCTTGACAGCGCGAAGCATCCGGAATATAACGCCACAACTTTCGTTCCCATCAGTTACGTAGTTGCGACCTGAACATTGCTGGCAACAATGTGTATGCCGCACCTCCAACCTTGCGCTGCCCACCACATGCGACGGCAACAAAACGATGCATGTACACAACACTGGTAGCCACATCCAAGCAAATCCAATCCAATCCAGATCCATGCAACTTCGGCAGCATAGAGAGACAGATGGCCTAAAATCGCCTATTTCCAGCGTTAAATGCTGGCGGCAGCCATCTTGTGCCCTACGGTGCGTTAATAATCCAACCGATCCAGCCAATCCAGTCTATAACTCATCACCGTCCTGATCCAGTGTTAGCAATCGGCATCGTAAGTGGTTAAAATCAGAAGTGGTTAGCATCGATGTATCGTATTGGTCTAAGGAGACAAAATTTAACGAAGTGACACGTATGCTGTTGCAATGTTCAAGGCCACCATGTTCATTATTTACACCGGATCGAGAGGATGGGGATGAGGTATAGATTGAAGTGGTTGGATCGGCTGGATTGGTAGCTCACTAGGATGCAAGATGGCGGCCCCCAGCATTTGACGCTGGGAATAGTCAGAAATACACGGGAAAATGGCGGACCTTGGGCCACTTGCAGAGAGAAGAGCGACAAAGAGTGATGGAACGGGAAGGACCCTGTATTTTTATCTATTTATTTGTTTGAAACTCACCCTTTGAGATAGTTTCGGAAGCCATATAAGCTGGCTATGAAGCAACAAATCACAACAAAAGTTGGGGGAACATATACCCACTGTTGCCTGATGAATTGGGGTTTGTTTGCCGCCAGGAGTCGCACCGCGCAATACAGTTCATGGGCGTCGAATTATTATTTAGTGAGGTCCGCTTGTATTGCCTGCCTGCCACTTTGTAATACCGTTATCCACACCCGCCACCGTGTAACGAAGAAATGAAGTTGAGGCAACACCTGTATCATCATTGACTGCTTGGTTGGACACTGCAGGAAGTTTACTTTGTGCTGATCCGTTGCCAGACATCCCTTCTAAGCCACCATAGCTATCCCACGACTCGACAGCGCTGTCCACACTGGGTATGGGTGTGCCGTACATGCTGAGGAAGTTGGTTGGTTCAGGCTGAAAGGTTTAATTACATATTCACTGATCGCGGCAGGATTCTACTGTACCAAACTGAACACAAATCTTCTTTACCTCTTTTGGTCTTTCAATCTTACTGGGATCTAGGCCTGTAAAAAATTCACTTCCGTCAGGTTGCAAGCAGAAACTTTATAACAGAAGACCACAAACCGCTCAAAATATATCATGCAAGTTTTGTATATGGGATCATTGAATAAACTGCAGTATTTTCGAATGTAGGAGAAGCTGTATGATGCTCTCACTGATGTTGTTTTGCACATTCCCTTCTTTCACACCACCTAATCTAAACGTTTAACGATAATCTTTCTGAAAATGCAGCTAAAACGACTAAAAATACCACATCCTGATGCTCCTCTCACCATGGTCGATTGTAGATTTCGAAATCTTCAGTGTGACAACATCTCCGGAGTTCTGGAGGAGGAGGATGGCTTCACTCAATGGCTTTCCTCTAAGGCTTTGTCCATTGATGGCGAGGATTCTGTCTCCAACATGCAAGGCACCTGTCCTGAAAATCATGTTGCCTTCAGTCTAGGTGTCAATTTCAAGTTTAACTTAGCGCTAGAGATGTTTTTTGTCACTATTTCTTGTGTATCCTGCTCTCCAGGAGAGGCCAAGTGTGTTTTGCTTTCAGAATTTATTTTCTCGTCTTCCTTCCGATGACGAAATTGTCTAAGATTGGTTATACAAGTGTCATCAAAAGAGCATGAAACAGCAGCATGTCATCAAGTTCCTTACTCAAGAGGATATAAGAGGATGTGAGATTTTAAGGAGATCAGAAACACAGTATAGGGATCAAACCATAACTGCTCAGGTGCGTTAGCGTGATACTGTGGTAAACTACGTGATATCAAGACTTTGATAATGGACGAGATCTTGTGACAAACGCTTCGTACGCCGGTACGGTTCCCTGAGAAGTCGGCCAAGGAAACACATAACCCTCAAGCGTCAGCCGTAACGTTACCCGCGGTAAGCGACGTTGACCACAGCCAGAGAAATTCCTGCACACCCTCGATGTTCGTCGTCTACCTCGTAGTGTATTCCTAGAGCGCATTGTTCGCGCTTCGCTATACTATATCACGTGGTACTATTACTCACAGTATATTGCATCGAGTATACAGAACGACGACGACGACGACATCGACGACGGAATCTAAACATTGTACAGAGGAGTCTGCACTAGTCTGTGCCTTGCTGGCGGTGCGTCAGACAGACAGGGATGTCCTCTTTCACCTGCTCTTTACGCCATCGCATCCTTGCATTGCATCCTTGTGTCCTTGTCATCACTACCTGTGGGCCTGAAGCTGCCAGGATCCTCCCCATCTCTTGTTTTCTTGGCCTCGATTCAGTTTTACAGGTTTTTAAAGACTACAGTAAAGTGTCTGGTGCAAAGCTGAATAAATCAAAAAGTGCCGTCCTGTTCCTCATCTCCCATCCGTCGGGTAATGCACCTTTCGGTGTCCCTCTACGTCCTTCCTTGAAAGTGCTCGGGATAGATTTTGATGCCGGTGGTTTTTCCCAGGACAACTGGATAGGGATGTTCAGACGGTGCTTCAGCAGCTTCAAATGGTGGATGTGCCAATAATGTTTCGGGCCGGGCTGCTGGCCTCCTGGTATTTCAGCCGCATCTGGTTCATGTGTGTAGTTAGCGCACCCGAGTACAGAATTCTGTCCGCCTTCAAGCGGTTAGATTGTCGTTTTTTATGGGGCTCGTAGGTCGAAAGGGAGTGCAAGACTCAAGTACAGGAAGCTCGGGACAATGGCGGGTACGGCTTGCCATCGGTGGCAGAGAAATGTGATGCATTGCAACTTCGTGCCCTCTTCAAGGCTCTGTGCTTACCAGGGCATCCCGCGTTTGCCTTGGCAAACTACTTTTTTGGCATTCACTTCGCTTCTTTTTGAAGTTAACTGAGGTCCGCCCGCGAACGAAAGTGCCTGCGCATAGGTGCGGTTCGCCAATTGCGTAGTTCCTTTCCCAATGGTGACATTTTGTACTGCATCCACACCAACATAATGCGGTAGATATCGATTTGGCAGTAAAAATACTTGGGAACATACCTCTCTGCAAGCCCGCCGTCAGTGAGGCCCGAAATAACGATGGGATCGAAGGGTTCTTCGGTTCCAGATATCGTTATCCCCAGTGGCCCTCCGTGCCTTGCCAGTTCAACGGTGAACACCACAGTGCCCGTGGCATCTGGTTCTTCTGAAAGACATGCACGCAAGAGCTGAAACATGGCGCCGATTGGACAAAGCATGAGAGCATTGTAAACGTTGGCATCACCGCTGTTAGCACAAAGGTAGAAAAAGAACAACAAATCACTGTCATGTTCTACACACGTTACTTCAGTTCAGGTCTACTGTTATATACGAGGCTCTCTCAACCATGTATCAACAAAATCAAGACAACAAAGACTACATATGTGGCGACATTATACATTCCGCGGTGAATTTATACGTAAACGGACCTCCCGTGGCGAGAGTACATTATGGTCATTAATCATCCTCAACTACATGTGCAGAGTTTAACGAGGAGCAAAGCATCGCGACCACATGCTCGTCTGCAAACTCGCAAACAGCCTTTACCACAAAAAGCGTCATCCTTTCGTATCCTGAGCTTGACGACTTCTTCGCATCCTTGCAATATCTCTGCAGCATCTTCAATCGTGCAGTTATCCATCCTGACGGAGTCGATTGCCAGTAAGCGATCTCCCGGTTGCAGAGTGCCCGTTCGATGCGCGACGCTTCCCCGCTTGATGTCCGATATCAAGAGAGGTTCTCCCGGTCGCCGATTTTTCGGTGCTGCAAAGCAAAATACACTTACGTGAGCATTCCTACAATGAGCATTCCTCACAATTTTTATGCTTACATGTGATCGTAATGCCCAGTCCTGGCCCCCTCTTTGCCAGTTTGACGGTGAAGGTACCACTGCTCGGCACCACCGCTTCAGCGACGTCAAACTCGATGTCAAGAACGACCCGTGGCCTCGACTGCTGCATCAGTCTAGTGACTTCCTCCACGGCCATTCCGTCGGTGCTGTGGCAGTTGACGGCCAACACGCGGTCTCCTACTTGGACGACACCTGTCCTGGAAGTATGAACACGTTACTTTTTAGCAAATAACAAGAAGGAGAACGAGGCGGGAGAGAAAAACATCGCGATCGTCTGCTTGGAAAGAGGAAGGTGTACGAGCATATTGATGACCTAAGCAGAAGACACACAGCAGGGAAGCAGTAGCAGTTGGGGTTACCAACACGACACTCCCACGAGACAGAAATGTCGATTTCGAAACTTTAGTGAAACAAGAATCCGTTAGTACTCTGGTAAGACCGCAACGAAAGCTCATCGGCAGCAGCGCAATAGTTTTCGAGCAATTTAACAAAATAGTTTTGAAAGCAGACGACGGATGTCACGTGTTTTTATCATCTCCCTCCTTTCTTACACGAAAAACGTCATGGGGTGACGTCAGCAGGAAAGCGGAAAATGCGGAGTCTACCGCCCTTGTGATTGGCTTGCGCTCTCGATCGCAGCGCTCGCCTTTCTTGCGGGCGAATGCTCACACTAAAATTTGAATGAGACCCGGCGCTCTGTCGTCTGTTTCTATTGCCTCGATTCGCTGCGCTTTTCGTCCAATAGCAAACTCCTGTACCTGCTGACGTACCGGATGTTGTGGTTGTATCAATTTAATTCGTTTAACTTAATATCTGCCGCGTTTCTGTCGAAAAGAATTCGCCGTGTGCCATTTTCGACAATGGCGATTCGAATGGCATAGGTCTTAAACAGGTCGTTTTGTACGAGACCGTCCCTTTAAGTATTACAACTAAGATTAGAGCTTACTGTTCCGCGGGACTTCTGGCATCGATGCTGCCGACAACCGGAGGCGAAGAACCCAACTCTGTAGTGAACGCCGAACCTTGGAGTGCGAGGCCGAAACCTTTGTGGTCGGCGTAGATGATCACTTGAGTTGTTTCTACGTGCGTGAGCTGGCAGGGCGCTCCGCACGGTTGGATGCCGTACAAAGAAGACACAGAAGCTGAAAGTAGACAAGAGTACGACAATGGGACATTGAACAGCCCAGTTGTTTTCTGTTACTGGTTTCAGCTGTATAGAAATCAGACTGCTCAGCGAGGACTTATGCGGTGAAGGTTGCAGAAAAGGTTCGCGAAGGTGGGCTTCACCTTGTGCTCGTAAGCATTTTGTGAAGCATACTTACAGAATGAAGATGCAAGAATGTTTTTTGTCACGTACACTCTAAAAATAGAACCTCACGCGTAACAGAACGAGGACCAATCGCTGTTCCGAATGATACCTTTCAGCAAATAAGGCTAGTGAAAGATACCGTTCGGCATGGCGATTGGTCATCTCCGAGCTATGCGGTGAAGTTCTGTTTTTAGAGTGTAGAAACTATCGTGGATGATCTTTATACGATGTCGCAACAACGACTGGTCATTATACCGAACTACTGGCGTCCTCAATCAATGGCGGAGTAGGTACCTCGGAATCGGAAGGGGTTCACTCTAGATTCCGATTGGTTGACAGAAAACGTACACTTTATTCAGCCAGTCAGGAAACGGCCGGTAATGCTGTGAAGGAAGTAGCAAAAAAGAACGGTACAGTACTGTTGGAAGAACTTGGCAGATAATCAGGATGATGATTCTTGAATCGTCTGCTTCTGCGAGAAGAAGGAGTCGATGCTGTGGGCTGAGGAGGGAGGGGTGGCAGAGGGAGGCCAGAAGAATGCCCTCCTAGAGATGAGAGCGTGTTGTAGTCGGAGTTATAACACGGGAGCCGATGCGACGCCCGACCTGCAAATTAATTTTGGGTTAAAGCCTCTGCGACCTTCTGCAAATAGATGCTGTAATAATGTCCGATTCTGCTGAAAAATTGTGCGGCACATACACGTACACATAAAGGTGATGAGTTGGAACTGAAGCGTATACCAGGTCGCTGCATCAGCAATAAGAAACGATGTACAATCTATGATACCTTATGAGTTACCTCATAACAGCAAATCACTCCATTAATGTCACGTGACCGTTTACTGTTGATACCCAACGTTACCCAGGCTAGCGAAAAAGTGCTATAAGAGCAAGGATTGTTAAAGAAATACCCATTAATGTCACGTGACCGTTTACTGTTGATACCCAACGTTACCCAGGCTAGCGAAAAAGTGCTATGAGAGCAAGGATTGTTAAAGAAATACCCATTAATGTCACGTGACCGTTTACTGTTGATACCCAACGTTACCCAGGCTAGCGAAAAAGTGCTATAAGAGCAAGGATTGTTAAAGAAATACCCATTAATGTCACGTGACCGTTTACTGTTGATACCCAACGTTACCCAGGCTAGCGAAAAAGTGCTATGAGAGTAGGGATTGTGGGGAAAAAAAAATAAGAAAAAAGATAGGACCCTTCCACGGTTTTGTGTGTGTTCAGGAAGGGTGGAAAGTAATTCGCTCCGGCAAGACAGAGCTTGTCGCTCGTGATGATCGTTTATGACGCGCTGTTTTCCCGGCGGCAACCTCAAGCGGATGGACGTTGCTGCTGTTTACACTGTTGTGTTTCATATCCGCAGAGAACTGAAGGGCCCGAGGCAAAATAGCGACGTGCACGAGCCATTTTGCGCAACGTGAACCTTGCGAAGCTCGATAGTAGCATGCCCAGGCATGTCGTAGTGTACACAAATTTACTGGCAAGAGACAGAGATTCGCTAGATTAAAGGTTAGAGACACTTAATTCGACAGTAATCGGACCCTTGCGAGGGACAACCAGTCTTGTAACACGAGAGAAAAAATAAAAATAAAAAAAGGAAAGCTAAAACCAGACGAGCTGGTGAGTTCACGACGAGCCCACGTGACTTGAGAGAGATTGACTGTCTGGCTGATTAACTGTCAGTCGAGTGACTCATTCATCATTTGACTCAAAAATACTCCGGAGTCTCCATATACATACTTTCCTTTATTAAAAAGGTGTATGATTAGTCAATAATATTCGATTACACTAATCGAGATAACCTTATCATTATGAATCTCTCTCTCTCGCTCAATTTCTCTCTCTCGCTTTTTGCGTTCAACAACCATTGTTATTCATTATTAAATGTCAACATTTTTAACATTAAATGTCAACCATTATTAAATGTCAACAGCCATTATGTAGCGTCTCTGAAGGTCCCCACCCCAACAGACACTACCCGACGCACACTCTTCCCCATTATTATTATTATTATTTTTCACAAGAGCAAAAACGAGAGACTGTGTATCTTACTTTTCGCCGCGCGAGCATCTTGGTACTTCTTCATTGCAATCTGGCTGATTGGAAGGACCTCCAATCTGATCATGTCGCCAGTCGACATTTTCAGCAATTGCATCGCTTCTGCAGGTGTCATGTTGTCGACTCTCGTGCCATCAATGGCTAGCAGCTGGTCGCCCACATGAAGTGCACCACATCTGCAATACACAAAACAGAAACTTTGAGCTTACTAATCCCCCTGGAGCACATTATAGCGACGCCTGTACAACACACTGTTAGCTGTATACATTAATGCCTGAAATGGCTTCTCCCATAGTGAACACCATAAGAGGAGTCTTTTTGTTACTCCTTTTTACATGGAGCAAATTCCCAATATATCCCAAGCAATATCCACCCTTTTTACTCCTCCTGTACTCCTTTTCGGCTAACAGTGAGCTTACAGTACAACGGTGCACCGCAATATGAACAGGATACTGTCAGTATTCGTGTGAGTGCTACTATATTCTACAACTGTTACAATTCAATTACCTACAGCACCTAATCATCCCGAACATCACCAAAAAGAAAGTGTTACAAACACCAGTCGTGCTTCGGCCTTTCGGTTCCCAGACGCAGACTCTCACCTCTCGGCTATACTCGCTTGCTTGATGCTGTCAAACACAATGGTGCCGTCCCCTTGTTGTAGCTGCGTCAACGTAGTACCCAGTTGAGCACCTGGAGTCTTGTCAATCTCAACGAGCAGTGGACCCGAAGCATTCCTAACAGCATCTGCGCACCATGACCACATGAAGGCTGCAGAATCGCTGCAAACTGACTACACGAAATACATACCTATAACAGAAACATCGTATTCAATGGTGAGCAGAGCTGATCTTTCAACCTGCTTCAGCGCAAGCATTGCTTCACTCAGGGGTGCGTTGTGAAGATTGATGTTGTCGACTGCCAACAGCCTGTCTCCCGATTTGATTGTGCCATCTCTGCGTGGGAAACTAGAGTCATGACATGTATGTGGACTATGACAGTTGATAGAATGACAGCCGTAAAGTTACGAACCATAACATTGGGGGCATTTTGTATTTTTCATTAATCACTAACAACAGCACCGAGAATTTCACGCTCATAACTGCAGTTACACCATAACAGACGACATCATGGTGTCGTCTGCCAGGGCAGACGACGGATGTTGAGAGTGCGCCGGAACTCCCTCTCTGCGAATCCCAGCAGACGTCATTCTGAAATGAGCCAATGGTAGTGCGGAACGTTTTTGCCTTTTTGATTAGCGTTCTGCCGCGACATGTTTACAGCCTTTACAAGGAACATTATGATGTAAGTGTGATTAACAAATTTTTGGAGGCGACTGCCACATTAAAGCGTGTTCTGTGCGTCATGGCATATACCTGTCAGCAGGACCCCCGGGTCGGACGTGGGTTATTATTAAAGGATGACTCTTCAGTTTTTCCGTGCAGGCACCTCCACGAATCAAGAATCCAAAGCTTCCATTTTCTTTTTCTAACTTCACTTGAATTACTTTCGGGCAAACGCATATGGATGACTCTGCGGCTGAAAAAAAAAAAAAAGAGAACGTCTAAAATTGAGCAGCCTGAAACATTTATAAAAAAGTAGTCAGTGAGTAGTCAGTACCAGACACAGGTATTTCATACTCCACATCTAGGACCACCCTTTCTCCGGCATTCTTCAGAAGGTTCACGATCTCGTCGTGTTTCAGCTTGCTGGTGCGTATTCCGTTCACAGCCACTATGCGATCACCCACAGCTAAGGCGTCGCATCTAATAGGGAAAACGACAGGCGCAACAAATTCTGTGACACCGGTTGACGTAGCCTCAATAGACGTGATATACCTGTGGGCAATGCTTCCTGGACGTAAACTGGCGATCTTCGGATGAGCCCCTTTGTCAATGCCACCTGAAATAGCACAAGCAACATGCATAAAGGGACGGTCTCGTACACAAATGTCGATTTCGAAACTTTAATGAAACAAGAATCGTTAGTACTAATGTAAGACCGCATCGAAAGCCCATCGGCAAGAGCGTAATAGTTTTCGAGAAATTTTACAAAATAGTAGAGAAAGCAGACGACGGATGTCACGTGTTTTTATCATCTCCCTCCTTTCTTATGGTGATTTCGCTTGGTCAGAAGCGAGGAACTTTTTTTGCTCGATCCCGAGCAAGTATGTTCGCGTGGTCGATTCCGAGCAAGTTCACACGTTCCCTGGCGCTTTCAGAGCGCTCGAGATCATGCTCCGATCGCTTTTTTCGCTCGACGTTCAAGGCGTCGAGCGAGCGAGCGATCGGTCACGTGCCTTCCATTCAATGAGCTTAAGCAGACGACACGATGGCAGAGCACTCTGGCTTGAGTTTGTTGCTTTCGCTTCGTTCGTTGCTATCGCTGTAGTAGCGATGACTAC